>PVIY010003866.1:0-108483 GCA_004026745.1 Myrmecophaga tridactyla | reverse complement strand
ATGATTTCTCCAAAGTCTGTGAAGTTCTTGTGGCATCTTGAAAGCTGTCCACAACTCTGTCTCCACCTCTGTCACATAGTCCTTCTCCTGTGTCCAAATTTCCTCTCCTTGTAAGGACGCCAGTCACATTGGAATAGGCCCACCTGACTCAGTTTGGCCTCGTCTTAACTAATGACATCTTCAAAGATCCTGGGTACAAGTGAGTCCACATCCATAAGGCTGGCAATTGGGATTTGAACATGTTTTTCTGGGGGACGTGATTTAATCCATAACACACCCTTGAGAGGAAAATGCAAAAGCATTAATTTTCTATTAGTTTAGACAAAGGTAGGCATAAAAAATTTCTTTTATGTTTTCATATGTGAATTGCATAAAATATTTTACTACGATATGTTGATGCCAGAAATATATCAATTTTATTACACCTAAGAATAGTACTAAAAAACTACCTTTTACTGAAAACTTTATTGTTTTCTCGTTTAATAACATTAAAAATCTTAGTATTGCTAATGTTTTAGTTTATACTTTCCTGTCAGTTTGCAGGATCATGTAAACTGATTGTCTAAAATATAGGCAGAGGGCGGCTGCCATGGCTCAGCAGGCAGAGCTCCAACCTGCCGTGCTGGAGGTCTGGAGTTCGATCCCTGGTGCCTCCTGCCCATATGCAAATTTAAAATATAGGCAGATAATACCCAATATTATAATTTAGTAAAAACTGTTGTGGGCAGAAGGAGGGGGTCTTTACAAATGAACGTTTTGTATGTTAAAATTACAAATGATTTAACTATTTTCTAAGGAAACATGGATAAGTACTTGATAGTAAAGGAGCTCAGGCACTTGATTCAGGAGATCCAAATTCCATTTTTTTCATATGCTCTCTGGAAAGGCAAATTACCTTCAAATCTTAGATAGCTCCTCCATAAAATGAGGACCCTAAAAGTACTAACTGATATGGGAATATCTGTGGATTTATTGAAATAATGCACAAAAATATGTAACTCATTAACCACTCACAAGCCCTTTTTGTGTATAAAAACAAAGATAAATCAGTTCATAATAAATAAAAAATATCAACTTTAAAGGCAGTAGATGTCTAGTCTCGAATTCATAGCCCTCTTTTAAAGTCGTGAAGTTTGTATGCAACTACCTGGCCATTTTATATATACCACGGAACTGCGCTTATTATCTTTCACCTAGAACCTGTTTCCATTTTTTAACCATCTTTGATAAAGTTTCCACTGTTCTCTTAATTACACAATTTTCAAAAATCTGCAGTCCTCGGATTCACCATAGACCCCCATGTCTGTCCGCATTCCAAGTCTAAATGGTTCCTCAGTCATGTTGACTCTGCTTCCTTAAACACAATCGAATGCATTTTTCCCCTCTGTTCACCCTTCATCTTTCTTTATCTCTGAGCATCATTTTTAGCTCAAGACAACATTCTTCCATTTTACTACTATACTTTATCCCTATTTCCGTCAGCTACACTGCTGCGGTTTTAAAAAAATATGCGATTTCATTATATCACTTCCCTGCATGAAACACTTAATGTCATCCTCCTAATCCCACTCTGCCTGTATTGTCTGCAGGATAAAACCCATACTCTTTAGGATGATGTACATGCCCCTCAATTTTCTGTTCCCAACTGATCTGTCCAGCCACATGTCCCTTCATTCTCCACAAATACCTGGTGCTCAATTTCTAATGAATTACTAACAGTTCCTTGAAATTGCCATAATTTTTCACACTTCCATATTTTCACAAATCATGTTCCTTTCATCTGGAATGACACTATTCATCTTCATTTGCATCAAGATTACTATGATTTCTCAGTGGCTTACTACATTAGATATTCTGCTAAATTCTTTACATATATTACTAACCTAATTGCTGTGACAATTCTGTGAGGAAACAGATACAGCAAAGTTATGTAAGATACCCAAGTTTATGGAATTAAAATGGTAGAAATTGTAGAAAATGGTAGAAATGGTAGTGGCAAGAATATTTGTGCTAAAACCTGTGCTATCTAGATGGTGTTGTAAAATTGACCTCCATCGCGTATATCTCTCTAAAGCATTTTCTTACCCATCTACAAATGAGACATTGATTATCAGCCTCTCTTTTATGCTATCATTTTATCCAAACCTATTTCTATTATCACAAATATTACTCTGAACTTCAGTTATGTTTTTTATGTCTATCATTCCTGTTAGATTATGAGCTGATAAGGGGCAAGGATAGCATTTTTGTTATCCTAAATTATTTCCTGGTTATACTTAGAGCTCAATAAATTTTGTTCACATAAATGAATTAAGGAATACAGATTTCACCTTCTACTTTGTATTCTAGCTAGCTGATGCAAGAGAGACTTGAAGTGTCATTAGTTCTATTACCTTCGCATTCAGAAAGCATTTCAGAAGATAAATGGCTTTTGAGATATGGTTTAGAAGATGAAGATGGGTGCTGACAGGTAGAGGTGGAGTGGGAAAAGAAATTCTAAGCAGAAGGTTGAATTTAATAAAAGCTATCTTGCCTATTCCAGTGAACAATTAATGGTCTGGTTCTAGGTATCACTTGCAAATGATTTTGCTCACAAACCTACTTTGCGGTTTACTTAGCTTTAAGGATACAGAAATGGCACATGGTGAATATATGCAATAGTCAGAGGGACGCTTCTCACATTAACCTGACGAGATGACATCCTGGTGCAGCCCTCCACTCCACCCTGAAACAAAGAGCCTCCCCGGCTGTACTCTTGATGTTCCTTCTGGGTGTGTGAGGCATACATGAAGCTTACGTAAGAACATCTGACCATATTCAGTGTTTTACTGCCAATGCACAACTGCCCTTTTGGAATACATACTTAAAGCATGTTTTTTACATGAATGTCCTTGAAGCCCCAATACATGCATTGAATCTGTCATTTTATATGGAATTTTATATCCTGCATAGTAAGTCTGAAGAATTGATTTTGTTTTTCTCATTTTTACTCAGTGAGTCACATTCTCAACTATTTATAGCTAATTGTTGTGATAATGTGGTGATGTGCACTGATTCAAAACCATTTCTGTCATACACCAAAACCCCTGTTTTTGTCAACCAGGCAACACTGCCTGTCAGCAAGAACAAAGGTTATGAGGGTAGAAAACAGATTGTGTATTCAGAGAACAGGAAGTGGACAATTTTGGCCAAACCAGAGATTGTCATCGATGGCTACGAATCATTTGAGGAGCTGTTAAACACGTGTGCTCAGACTACCACAAACCTCCACCACAGACTAATTAAATTGCAATCTCTGAGAGAGAAATTCTGGCATCAGGGATTTTTTAAGCTGCTAAGTGACTCCAATGTACAGCCAATGTTGTGAACTACTGGACTAAAGTAGAAGGCAGCATGAACAGTGAATAGAGGTTAAAAAATTAGCATTACTAAACTGCCTCACTTAGTAATTCTGTGACCTTGGGCTAATTACTAAGCCTAAGTCACCTTTTATTTGCCCATGAAATGGGAATAAACTAAAATATGTAAAGTGCTTAACATATGGAATAGTTTAACTCATTGATAATTCTTATTAATTAAAAAGAATACAAAGCTGAAAAATCGTAATAGAACCACAATGTGGAAATATCTGACTACAAAGTAGATGGGAGGTTATTATTATTAAAGAATAAGTGATAGATATAAATTGAATTAGAAATGTATTTTTTACTAAAAGCTTAAGGTATTTTAAAATTTTCTTGTCATAATTTATTTGCAGTAAGTAATCTTTGGTATTAATTAAATACATTTTTAAGTTGGTATAAATTTATAAATTCTCACTGTCCCCTAATGAAGAAAAAGATAAAAAGCTATTTATAAGTTCTCACTTATAAGTCCCCAGTGAAGGAAAAGATAAAAAGCGTCCTTTTTAAAATATAATATTAGAACAATAATGAAAATCATGGTGTGCTCTATTTTATTGAGTCACATATCTTTCACATGAATATAATTTTAGATGCTTTAGCCACCAGTTGCATAGTACCATCAGCCTTCTCATTGTTTAGACATTCCTGTCCTTGACATGTAATCTACAAATGACAGGCAACAACCAGAACATTAGGGACAAAAGATTTACTGTTTTTACATGTTCAAACACCTTTCATATTCTCATTTGGCCTTCTCCAGAGTCCAGAGCTCTAAGAGGCTGGAACGAAAGAATTCTACAGTCAAATGGCTTGTGGGGAAAAGACCAAAATAAAAACCCTTCCCCTCTGACTCTTGTTTCAGTGTTTCTTCTTTTATAACACACACACTTCTTGGAATATGTTGAAAATGTAGAAATTAAGAATTAAAGTGAAGGAAGGCCCAGGGATCAGGACAAATCCATGGAGTGGGTATGATTGTATCATCACACCTTCATCATTGGGACACTCTAATTCCTTGTAGGCCTTCACTGAAAGTCAAGGTACTAATTCCTTATAAGCCTAAACTAAAAGGCAGGGAATCATTGAGGAAAGAAGTAATCTAAAAATTCTCGAAGACCTGAATAGGCAGAGGCAGAGGCAGTACAGGTAGTTCAAGTACTTGAACTAAGTGCAGATGGTTCAAAATGCTGATGCCAGCAAACAGAAGCAGAGAACGGCTGCTGGTCTTGTCATGGCGTCTTGCTGGACATGAGCTGTGCTGGCTGCAAAGGATTTTGCAGATAGTGTCTCACTGAAGGGAATGTCAAATCTTTGTAAATGCCCTGGAGATAGCAGAAGGTGTAATGGCTTCTGCAGTCTTATCTTGGTAGATACCCTTCTTCAGTTCTATTTAGAATACATCAGTTGAATATAGGTGATGCTTTAAGAAACACTGATGTATGCAAAAATATTTTGAATATCAGATCCACTTTGGAATCAAATTTTACTGAGAGCAGTATCTATTAAAATGATCATCTTATAATTAATCATCTTCTTATAAATTGTGTAAAATACTGCTGTCCTTTGTTAATCTAACATCAGTTTAAAAGTCTAACATTTCATATTAAGATAACCATGATGCAATACCAAAATGCTCTTGTATAAATATACTGAAGATAAAATAGCTAATTACAAACTCATATTTATAAATGGAATTTGAATAAAATATGAATTTAACACGGAATGGAAGAAATGAACAAGTTTGAATACGCATTTATGCATGGCCAATTGAAATGTGCATGTGTTTCAAAAATAGGTATTATAAATTAGAATACTTAAATGGCTTAATATCCAACACAATTTAAACCAACTCTTTAAAAAATTTAATTTTCTCAAATTTCCAAAGCAATATATAAATAATTTCAGTATAGAAGTATACAGAGTAAAATGTGACAAAACGAGATGTGCATTAAAATTATGATTTTTTATTCTTCTGGCAAAGAGAGGAATAACGTTAAAATAGGTAACAAAGGGGTCAGCAGCTTTATGTGTGATGTTCAATTGTCCTTAATAAAAAAGAAAGATAATAAAGGCAAAATGTTTCCGTTGTCAATTATGTATGTTAGGTTCAGAAAAGTTTAAACGGTATCCTTTGTACTTTCTGCATTTTTTGTCTCTCAAAAATGTTTAAAGATTTAAATTAGACTCTATTAGGAGGTAGTTTGATTTAGAGATATATGAACTTATTTTTAAAGGAATGTTTTTAATTCTTGAAACATTCAGTTCTGCATTCATTGATTAGATACAAAAAAAGTCAATCTTTTTACTTGGATCAACTTCCAAAAAGTGTTGGTTCTCTTCCCTGCATACAACTTCCCAAGCAACATACTCTAAAAACTATTTTAAATAATGGTCCCCTCAAAGCAAAACAAAAAAAAAGGAGTGCTTCAGTTTTCCATTATCATGTAACTATTCCTCAAGCTAAAGCAGTCCTGCAAATGAAGCCAATAAATATGGTTCTTAATATGAATAGACACTTAAATATTTTCTTGCCTTCTCTTTTGTTTCAATGTAAGGAAAGTTAAGGGTGATTTGAGTTAACAGTAGAGAAAAAGCCAGACCTGGAACTTCATTGCTGAATGACATTTCCCTGACTTATTGCCTTTAGATCCAAAGTAAGCTAGGTGTAAATTAAGACAATGTCATGAAGTACTGTACCAATAAAATGAAGAGAAAACCTCAAAGTTGTAATAATAACAATGGAAGCATTTATAAAATGAAGGGATCTTAATAACTTTAAGAATTTTATATAGGCAAATTGGAAAGAGACAGAAATGAAATGCTTTATTTTTTCATTTATAAGCAGAAGCACTATCAGGACCAAATGGAGTATGAAGCTTAATGGAAAATATATTTGCTTCTGATAAATTCAATAGCTATACCTTGAAATTTATTTATTTGCACTGTAATAAAAGTTATACTTATTACAAGAGAATAAATTCCCTATTTAAACTCATGTAAATAAATAAATTGTACAGACTGATTTTCTGTATAGCTGAGTTACCAGGCAAATGAGTCTGGTGGCCAAGATTAAAATGTAGTAACATGAACACTTCATGACACCAGCACGGCCCTAGGGCCAAATTGCAATCACGGTTCAAGATAATCATGACAAAGGATAGATAGGTTGGGATACATCAGGGAATAGTCATGGACTGGGATAAAGTGAAATTATCATTCCTAATTCCCTCTATTAGAGAGCATAATCTTTGCTAACAGAAGTGAGGAACTTTTCCAGAAGGAACATCCAGCTTAGAGGAGAAGATCCCTAGGGGGTTAAAAGGGAAGGTTGACAATACTAATCTCTTACTGTTTCCATCGATGTATATTTATCTTTTTGTTTATTCTTCAATATTCTTACCACTCACATTTATTTATGAAGATGATTGAGGTACCAGGTAATACTCAGTTAATAAAGACTTGATTCCAAACATGCACATTCAAGGCAATAACCAATTAGATATGTGAACTGATTCTATCTAGCATATTAGTTTCCTGGCGCTGCCATAACATATTAGCACAAACTTCAGTACCTAAAACAATAAAAATGCATTCTCTTATAGGTCTAGAGGCCAGGAATCCAAGATCAAGGTGCTGGTAAGGTTGGTTCCTTCTGGAGGCTCTAAGGGCGAATCTATTTCTTCCTGTGGTCTCAGCAGGTGGTTGCCTGCAATCCTTGATTTGTTGTTTGTTTCTAGTAGTTGTTTTGCAGTACCTATGATCCTCTTTTCTGATGAGAAAAGTTTCTGCCTTGGGTGCTAGTTTCATAGCAAAGATTTTATATGCTGAAGGAATAAGCCTGTTACTAACATAAATTCCTGGATATAAAGCCTGTTACTAACATAAATTCCTGAAAGAACCTTTCAATTTTTTATTAAAAATGTAATAATATTTTAAAACCATGAACTAATCTTTTTAAAAACTCAGAAAAATTATAATGATCAGAAATGCCTCAAAAAGTTATTCTTTTGTTCCATATCAAATAGCTGGCACTGCATTTATATGTAACAAGGGTACGCCTTTATTATATGGCTAATTGCTAATATATCTACTTGTAAATTGCCGTATAAATCGATGTTCAGAGTTTGGATTAACTAAAAAATTAACACGCCTTTGTAAACATTGTACTTTGTCTTCAGATTTTGTTCTTTAGTCATGTCCATGAAATGCTTTTCAGTAAATAGTAAAACACCAAATTAGGTTAATAGTTAGAAAAATTACATCCACAAAACCAGCTTTTAAACTCATTTACTAGCAATAGTGAATTAATAATCAAAGTATATAAAAGTTTATAATCCACAATTTATCTTTAGTATCCACAATTTTCTTACTAAAATTATTAACCCAGATCCACCCATTTAAGAAATATCACTATGGCAGACACCTTTAGATACATTGCCAGTAGTCTCTCACTTCTCTTCCTGTTAGGTTCAGGTGTCCTGATAGTCAACAATGTGCCCAACCCAGGGGATAAAATATCAGTGGCCTGCACTCAGGGCATAGCTAGTCTACTGCACTCCATTTACAAATTAGAAAAAAAAAAAGGTACCCCTTTTAGACACAGGGATGGTGAGCAGATAATCTCTTTGCAGGAAGAAAATATGTATCTTCCGTGGGGATTAGGGCGGAGGGAAGAGGAGAGCAGTTTATTTGCCCGACTCACGGCCTGTTGAGAAGAGTGCAGATTGGACTTCAACCCCTAGGCCACTACTTGGCAAAGTACGAAGTTAAGGCACACATGCGACAGACCTGTCCAGGCCAGAACGTCCCATCAGGCGCACTGAGGGACTGGAGTGGGTTACAAGTGCGATGAGACACAGATGTGGCCTCACCTTCTCTAAGCCCAACTGTGTAAGTGAAATCGGGTACCACCTGGCACCTGGCATCAACCATTCCATCCTGACCTAAAGGGGGAAAAGAAGTGTAACTAAAAAAGTATCAGTGGCTGAGAGAGTTCAAATAGAGTCGAGAGGCTACTGTGGAGGGTGCTCTCATGCAAGGTTCAGTTAGACCTTGCTACCTATCATAACCTGTCAACCCCCAACCATATCATTCCAGCCAATCCTAAAGAACACCTAGGGCAATATATAAGATTCCGCAAGGGTTCCATGCACTAGAGTAACTTTCCAGAAACCTACAACCTCCAGATGGGTCTCTGGACCAGATAATTCCTGAAATGTAAAAGGGCCAGCCTTTTCAGAACATCAGCTAGTTTCATCTCCCTACCCCATGTTAGTGACAGCCCCTTCCGGACATGAAAAAATTAGAATGGCCATAGCCCAACTATCCCTAAAAAGTGGGATAGAAAGATCAAAGGTGATAGTGAAGTTATACACAGAAGGTAGGGTTTAACAAACAAATCTGATTGCTGAATCATTAAATTGATATTTATTGTGCTGTGCTTTGAAATTCATTGCTTTTTTTGTATATGTGTTATTTATCACAAAAAAAAATAAAAAGTCAATTGTAATGATAAAAAAAAATATTTATTCCTTCTAACCTCCTATATTCTGGAGCAACTAGAAGGAAAAATCTGAGAGGATGGTACGGTAGCCCATGACAAACTCTGGGATCTGTCCTGTAACTACTTCTTGAATAGTGCTCTGAACATTATTGCTTCTTTCTTTCTTTGCTTTATGTATATGTTATATTTTACAAAAATAAAAGTTAAAAGAAAAAAAAAAGCATGCTGAGACATTAATCCTCTCGACCCTGCAAGCATCTAGATGGGTCACAGCATGGCCAAATCTCATAGCTGAATCACCTCTAGAATCTGCGATTTTGTGTGTATATCCAGTGTGTCATGTACCTGTCATCATTTGCCATGTGCCATTTTATGCCTTCCATAAAAAAGGTTGGAAGTTCTGGAACCAATCCCGGCATCCCATTCCCATTTGCATATGGCTTTCTTAGTGGTGGGTATTTAATGGGTTATTATAAATATTACATCCATATAAATGAAAGAGAGGTGAATGGGAAAAATACCCCTCTCCCTCAACACACATGCCATATTTTCAAAGAGGGCTGTGAGGAAAGTTGCCAAAGCAGTCATTTTTTTCAACTTCTAATTAATTAATTAGAACATCAGCAAAAAAAGTAAAGGGTCTTCTGATTCTTTGCCAACATTGGGGAGCTGCTTAACCCACATTCTCAGGTTCTTGTTAGGTGAACAAAAACCGTTGCTTCAGCCACTCTTGGTTTGGTATTTTGTTACTTGTAATAGAGAACATACTAAGCATTCCAACTTGGCACTCCTTCAGTGTGTTCTTAATATAGCAGCCAGAGTGAGCCTGTTAAAAACCTGAGCTGGGCAATGTCACTCTTCTGCTCAAAACTCTCCAGTAGTTTCCCACCTCATTCAGAATTAAGTGCCAAAGTCCTATTTGAGACCTACAAGATCCTCTGTAATCTGCCCTTGCCCCATCTCCTCCTCCTCTCCTACCTTCTCTGGCCATTTTCTTATGGATTTCTCCTTGTTCACGCAATTCAAGCACTCACCAGGCACATGCCCACATTCGGGTCTCTTTACTTGCTATCTACTGTGTGACTTGAAAGCTCTTCTTTCAGGTATCTTCATGGCTTGCTCCCTCACTCTCTTCAGGTCTTTATGGAATCTAACTTTCTCATTGAGGCATTCTCTAGCCATCTCATCTACTAATTAATATTGGACATCTCATCTACTAATTAATATTCCAACCACCAATCCCTAACGTACACAAATTTTCTATCCTCTTTCTTTGCTTTGTATTGCTCCTTAGTACGTCTGTCTACCATGTTACAGTTCTTACTTAGTTTTGCAAAGATGGTGATTTTTCTCTGTGTTTACTGCCGTATCTAGTTCAGAAGCTGAATTTACCAGGTTACTTACATTAACTTAGTTACAACTACGTTACAAGTTTTGAATGGAGCAATTTATACATTTTCTGTAAAAAATGGCCAACATGTTTAAGTTAATTTAGTACATTTATACAAAACCTTACATTGATCTGATAATGAGTTGATTAAAAAAATCAAGCTTTGTGACAATAGCTGTTCATCAAACTTAAAATTAGAAAGACACAGGCAAGCTGACTTTTGAGACAGGTAATTGTTTTAATGAGATTGATGAGGTGCTCAGAGTGTGGCCCGGGGAACCCTGGATTTGTTTTGGACATCATTGAGGTCACAACTATCTCGATAATAACACTAAGCTGGTATTTTTCACTCTCCTCTATGAGTATACAAAATATGCAATGTACATTGATAGTTCAGATTATATATTAGAACAATTAAGAAAGTACTACCTGTCCGGTATTGGTAAGTATCAAAGAAGAATATCCACATTCATCTGAAAAACCTATTAAAATCCTCTAATATTCTCTAGTTACATTCCTGTGCAAGGTTAAGTTCTCTTTATATACCTCAATTAAAACATTTTTCAACAGATTGAGTACAGTAGCAGATATAAAAATCTAGTTGTACTCTTTTAAGTCAAGCATTAGAGTTATAAAAATGTAAAGCAATATTACTTTTCTCACAATTTTTTGAAAACCATAGCTATTGCCTAAAAAGTATCTGTTGTCTTTATTAACATATAATAAATTTGTTTTTACTTCAAATGAATTAATTTTTTAAATTCTCATATTTAACTTTGAATACAGTGACGATCACGAACTATAACCTACATAAACAAAAGATCTGTGGTGTCCTCAATGCTTTTTAAGAATATAAAAGGGTTCCAAGATCAACAATTTTGAGAAGCTGGTATTCTTCATTATGTTTCCTCTGTGATTTATTAAAAACTGTCCCATCCCCTTTAAATGTCACCTCCACCATGAAGCCCTCTGCTATTCCTATCACTGGGCAGGTCAACCCACAACACTTTACCCTCCTCAGAGTGACCTCGTGTACTAGGTTTTGTTTAGAAGTCCAGAATAGCTATCACATTGTCTTACATATGGATTGATGTTTAGCCAAGAAGACTATATTTCTGAGAAACCTTTTAATTACAATGACCCTCAATTAATCTTTGTATTTAATACCCCTAAGAAGGTACAAAGCTGCTTTGGTGCTCATTAAGTAGATAAATGAATTGATGGATAGATGGATGGATGGATGGATGCATGCATGCACAGATGGAGAGATATAAAGATTTTTGGTTTTAGTTAAAAGGTCGTGTACTTCATTTATTTCATATTTCAAAACACTTAATACAAGGCCTGGTATATTGCTGGCAGTTTTTCTTTGTAAAACTTTTATTTTTTATTTATTTATTTATTTTTACATGGACAGGCACCGGGAATCGAACCCGGGCCCTCTGGCATGGCAGGCGAGCATTTTTGCCTGCTGAGCCATTGTGGCCCGCCCTGTAAAACTTTTAGAAATTTGTAATCGAGTTATTTTTCAGCATGGATCTAAGTTCCTATTAAATATTCATAATTCCTTAATTCCATGCCAGTCCTACTAAACAGAATCTCCAACTAAAAGGCTTAACAAATGGCATCACCCCCTCTGGCAATTGGTAGCATTAATCAAGCTTTTTATTTTTTAAATAAAAACAAGGCTTATTATATTTGAGCTTCTAAGATCAAATTAAGATGATTTTGATTTTTCAGTGTGCACATCCATTTTGGTTCTGCTACCAAAGTCACTGATAGTCAAATTTTATAATGTTTAAGTTATTTCAGAATTTATAATGAATGCACTTTAGAATTTTGTGTGCTATATTTGCACTTAATAAACAGATATAGATAAAAATTTCCTTTAATAGGATTTGCTAGGTAAATTAGTAGATTTAATAGACTTAGCTTGGGGCATGGGGTGAAAATATGTAAATTATTTAAGAAAACACAATTTGTTTAAACTCTACCAGAGTTCTTGCATAGAATAATGTGCTAATTTTAAGTGTCTCTTATCTTTTCATTAAAGTAGATCTGTCAGAACCATTGTTTAACAATTTTGCTAAATAGTTTGTATTACTTTATAGCCCTGAAGAAAATAAAATCATATTTATTTACAAATGTCCTACATTTCAGACTTTTAACTAATTAAGGAAAATAACCTTCTCACATTAATGAAATTTTCGTTATTTTTCCTCCTGTGTATTTTTGGTACATAGGTAAACATCCCCAAACTATTTACAAGCCAAACCAACAAACTCAAATTTGCTAGTATATCTTGAAACAGGGGAATGCAGTATAAGAGCGCAAAGAAATCTAACACTGATGGCAATGTATCTACAGCAGGCCACGGACTCCGACAAACACTTTCATGTTTTCTAATATCCTTTTCATAACAGCTCACTGTTCCTTCTCAGAACATAAAACTGAGGCTAAGAAATAGAAATTATTTGTCCAAGATCACATAATAAATAATAAGAAGGAGAACTTAGAATTCCATTGTTTGTCTAATTCTGAAACACTTTTTCTTTTACTTTATTTTAAAAGCTTCTCTATTTTCACTAAGCTGAACAGGACTAAAACTACATGTACTCTTTACAAACATAACTATGTTTATCAGTCAGTGAGCTACTGTCTTGCTTTATGTTTCAAAGTATTCATTGTCTTCCAGTCATTTTGCAACATTTTTATCAACAATTTCTCTTATTTAAGTATAAATTCTGGTTACTGTATTATTAATAACCAAAATTTATGCCAAAACATATTTTTTATTCTCACTTTAAAATTTCTTCTATCAGAGGTTATTCTTACACATTAAGTAGATATCACCTTGTTATCCAAGATGTAATAGAGAAGCTGGAGGGAACTGCCTGAAAATGTAGAGCTGTGTTCCAGTAGCCATGTTTCTTGAAGATGATTGTATAATGATATAGCTATCACAATGTGACTGTGTGATTGTGAAAACCTTGTGTCTGATGCTCCTTTTATCTACCTTGTCAACAGACGAGTAGAACATATGGAATAAAAATAAATAATAGGGGGAACAAATGTTAAAAAAAAATTAGTTTGAAATGCTAGTGATCAATGAAAGGGAGGGGTAACGGGTATGGTATGCATAAATTTTTGTTTGTTTGTTTTCATTTTATTTCTTTTTCTGAATAGATGCAAATGTTCCAAGAAGTGATCATGATGTTGAATATGCAACTATGTGATGATATTGTGAATTACTGATTATATATGTAGAATGGAATAATCAAAATAGGAATGTTGCATTTGCTTGGTGTTTTTTGCTATTAAAAAAATAATAAAAAAAGAATAGTAGGTAACCCTTCAAAAAAGGAAAAAAAAAAAACTTCTTCTATCAGGTGCATGGGTAGTTCAGCAGTTAGAATGCCCACCTTTCATGTGGGAGACCCAGGTTCAACTCCCGGACCATGCACCCTAATAAATATGCACCCCAATAAATAAATAAACAAATAAATTTCTTCTATCAGTGGTTAAGTTAGGTAAATATTCTTATATAGACAGACACTGGAAAGTACCTTTGGCTCAATTTGCTAAGATAGCCTTCAGCGGTGTGTGCGTGTATGCGTTTTGGAGGTGTATTCTTTCTAATTTTAAGGTTTTTTACACTGTTATTTAAAATTGAGTAAAAATCTTTCTCTACGCAAGACTACAATTTCCTTTACTTCAAAGAGAGATCAAGGTTATTCTGTTTAAAGTAGCTATGGATTGCAACACTTCATTGTGTGGTTACAGAATATATTATAGAGCAGTCATCTGACCCTCTCTCAGAGAGCCATTTGAAACTTTCTATCTTCCTTAGAAGGAGATAGAGCGATTATGCTGTCATTATCTCTACAGAAAGGACATGATTTTTTTTTGCTGTCATATTGCCTGACCTTTAAACTCTTATACCTGCTGATAGTTGGGGGAGGGGTGGGTATGGTTTTACAATTCTGTTACTGTATGAGAAGATTTAGATTTAGGATTTCTTGCTCACACTAAAATTTTACTTGCATTTCATGGACCAGAAAAAGAGAGCTTATAAAATGAACATCATCATTTTATATCTACTCCTTCATATCACTGTGAAAGAATGCAATAGAAATTCCCAAAGACCCAAGGAATATGAATTATTTTTCAGAAAATGAATAAGTAAATATGCTTTGGAGAAAATCAAAGAGATATTTCCCTAATTCTTTATGACTGCTCTGAGAAATGAAAAATGACTGTGAGATTGAAAATATAAGGTACAATTGAAGAAAAACACTGAACTAAGAGCTAGGAGCTGTAAGGCCAGGGTACAGTTTAGCACATCTTCTCCAGTCAGAAATATCTGGGTTCAAATTCTAGCTTCATATTTACTAGCTGTATGGAATTGATAAGTTTTTTAACTGGCATGATTATCACTTTCCTCATCTATAAAGTGGACATTTTAGTTGTCATCTTCTTAACATTGCTGTGATAATTAAATGATAGAGTGCATAAAAATAGAGTTTGAGCATTGCTTGATACATAATAAGAGTGCAATTACTATAAGCTATGACTACTAATTTTATTTATGTAGTGCATATATAAAAAGGATAAGGTAAATAGTTAAGTACTTAATAAAAATATTCAGTAAGAATATTTAAAAATAAGGAAAAGATTGGTATAAAAAATTAATCCTATTTAGGTTTATGCTGTTATTAGAAGTTAGCTGCCCTTTTATCTCTATGCATTTTAGTGGATAGAGGGATAAAGGAATTTGAGCAATTAAAATGTTCATAGTGTCCTGTCAGAAGAAAACAAGCAATAATAGCTAGGCCTTATAAAATTCTCAACTGACTTTAATAAAAAGAATATTTGAAGATACAGTGGATGTTATGTTAAAATTCCTACAATAAATGCAATAAGGTATATCCATCAGTTTTTGAAAGCATCTGTCAATGCTGGTGGTATAAATGTAATTCAGAACAGCAAGAACAGTCCCTAGAGGCGCTACAGAAATTTAGGCCAAGTGTACATGATACAGTTTAACTCAAGGACAAAATTTAGAATATTAAGATAATTCCAGGGGAGAAAAAGTTTGTAGTAAAAGCATTTGAGGAAAACTTCATAGTATGCCTCCATATTTTTTAAATGAATGCTAGCATATATACAACTCAAAGAAAAAGAATTATAGTATCAAGTCCATCTGACTTTTTTTGGGGGCGGGATTAATTTTTACTCTAGAAACATATATGATTCTAGAACTCTTTTTTTTTTTTTCCATAATAGCATTCATTGAACTAAATAGCATTTTTACAACACCAGGAAATAGACATCAGGAAAAGTAGATGGGCTTCGGGTCGTTTTCTGCAAATACTGTTCAATATGAATCAGATGATAAAGAAGTAAGATCGGATTGCAAGATTGTACAGGACTCTTAGGTGTATTGGTAAACATGCTTCGACCGCAAACCCCATTGAGGTCCTATCCAAAATGAATTATCTATCCTTTCAGTCAATCACAATATTGTCAAATTCCTTAGCTGCAAAATTCACCAAATTACTTTTCATTGCCCTGGAGTCCAGGGAGATTATTGCTTTTGACTATTTGATGTCTAGTTCTACTTAGCAAGTTATTTTGCATTTTCTTATTGAGAAAAAGGAATTGTACATCTTTTATTGTGTAGGTTTTAAACTTCATATACAGAGCTGTTTAATTTTAAAGGATTGCCATTATTTATCAGAACATGAAAAATAAATTGAGAACAGTTTTTCATATGGATTTTTATTAACATTAACAGCCTACTGACAGGGCCAGACTATTGTCAAAATCCTGGAGATCAAAAAGAAATAGTTTGATTCCCCATCTTATCCCTGTTGGCCTGCCGGCAGCTTTGGGAACATATTGTGGCAGGGCGCTTTGCCTCCTGGAATCTTACTCCAGTTAGTTTACTGTGTGTGATGATTACTACTGAACAAAAACAAGGCCACTTGAGCTTTATTGCAGTAGTAATCATCATGAAATGGAAAATCAACTGCTGTTAAAAGGGTCTTTTTACACATATCTTGTTGAACTGCGCTAGGCTCATATCAAAGAAGTAAGGGCACATGTCTATTTTTTACAGCTTTGATTTGAAAATGTCAGTCATTTCAGAGTAATATCTAGTTACATTTGGTTAAGAAAATATTTTCCCTTTTTAATGCCAATGTAAAAAATTTTCCTGATAACTTTATATTTATACTGATACTTAAGGGACAAATGTCAGTATTGAGTAAAATTGCCATTCCAATGAATATAATATTTCCTTCAAAATAATAGGTTATAGAAATTTTGTCTGTATCTGTGTGTGTGAAGAATCTTTTCTATTATCTCAGGTCACGTCTTGGTAAAGTCAACCTTTCCTACCATAAACATTTCAAATGTTTTTATTTTAATTTTATCATTATGACAATGGAACATTTTCTATAGGTAATCTCTAAATACTGGCATAATCTTTTTATGAAGTTGAGAAATGAAAAAATGGGGATTTTTTTTGTCATTTGAGCAGGCAGTATACATATATCCATTGTCTATTATAATATCAAAGAAGCTTATAGTGCACCAGAGAAGAGAAACATTAAGCAAATTATTTCAAATAACTAAAATACGTTATTTCAAATATTGAAAGGCTTTAGAGAAATAGTAGGTTAAGGAGTACTCAATTCTCTTTGTGTGTTCTGGACCTAGCATTTTATCTTGAGTAGACCCTTAGTGCTGGGGATGGGGGAAAACCTATGAGAGAGCCTAGAAGACTATGTGCAGAAATGTACAATAAGACCTACTTCTTTCAATTACATTAACATGGATTAAGCATCTACTTAGTACCAGAAACTCTGTCATATAGCAATGACTGAAACATACCCATCTTTCTTAGAACTTATTCTAATGGCAAGATAAGTCAAGGATCCACATAATCATTATATGCTAATGTGATAAGGCAATGCTATATGATGGGCACAGTTTGCTTAAAGAGTTTGCTCAAACAGTATTTGAGAATATAAAGAAAACGCTTATAGAAGAAATGGCTCAAAATGGTGCAGATGGGGTTGAGGGTATGGAGGGTATCTCAGAGTATAAAAAACATATAGGAAGGTGGGAGAACATTTAAGCTTTCTATGAACAGACTAATAATTTTGAGGATGCTATATAAGAGAATAAAGAGCTTTGGAAAATAAAGTAAGGTGAGCTAAAACCAAATAACAAAGGGTAAATCGACCTCTTGGAAGCATAGTAAACAGGATAGCTGAAGATGCCTGGAGAAAGGCTTGGAGTTAGATATGTATTTAGTACAGAGGAAATGCTTGTTTAGGAAATTCTTCACATCATGCTTAGAGCACTATTTCTCATATGTGAGACTGTGGATTAGTTTTACCCACTGCTGCTTGCATTAGAATTGCATGAGGTCCTGTGGACAATGCAGATTTCCCGGGCTCTAGAGAATCATCAGCTGTAGAATCTTTAAGGTGGGACCATCCCCTTTACTTCCCCAGGCCAAATGATTCTGAAACACACTAAAGTTTGAGAATAATATAGTAAAATGTATGGCAGTTTCAATTTCAACAAGATAAAAGCTTCATTGTGATGCTAAATGGTATCTTTAAATTTCATTTCATTTTTATTACACAAGTAATTTAGAAATTCATACTTAAAAGAATCGAACACTACAGAAGTAGGAAGACTAGCTTTAAATGCCTCCACCTCTAACCGCACTCCCCACCCCCTAAATTTTGGTGTGTTTCTTGTACATTTCCTATTTTTTACATCCTCAGATTTGTGCATAAATATACATCTTTACAAAGAAAAAAATAATTAGAATCATATGTACATATAAAATTTGGTTGTTGTAGAGAGCTTTCCATATCAGTTTGCTGGTCAACCTCCTTACTGAAATGTCTACATAGTATTCTATTAAATTCCTATTCTATTGTGACTTTAATCACTCCTGCTTTGACAAACTTTTCCATTTCTTTGACTATCTATTATTACAGTTTTTTATTTAAAAAATTTAAGAATATTTCTTAAGCCTCAATCTTTGAAATATGTACACATATGTATACATATATTTTTAGAAGTTGAAGTTTTTTTTATCATTTGAAAGCTTACTGAATTAGTTAGGATGTTTCATTATACTACCAAACTGTTATTATTTTTATAGCTGATTCCACTAGAACCACATGGCAAGTAAGGTTACATGGTCTAGTTTCAAAGCATAAATAATGCATGCTTTGAAACTAGACCAAAGCATAAAAATGCATAAATAATGCATTTTTAAAATTTTAAAAATGGAAAATAATTTTTTAAATTTTTGATTCTTGAGCATCATGGAATAAACTGAAATTTAAATTTGATTTAAATTTTAATTTTATTCCAAATTCAAAAAGAATGCCTGTAGAGTACAAGTAAATATGAAGAGTTTTCTAGTTTCCTAGCTGCTAGAATGTAATATATCAGAACTGGAATGGCTTTTAAAAAAGGGCAATTTAAGAAATTGCAAGTGTACAGTTCTAAGGCCATGAAAATGTCCCAATTAAAGCAAATCTATAAAACTGTCTAAATTAAGTCACCATCAAGAGGTTACCTTCACTCAAGAAAGCCCATGAAGTTCAGAATTTCTCAACTGGAAAAGCACATGGCGAACATGGTGACATCTGCTAGTTTTCTCTATGTGGTAGTTAGAGTCAGTTGACAGCTTGGCCAGATGAAGGTACCTAGTACTGTTGCTGTGGACATGAGCCAATGGTATATTGTTCTAGTTTGCTAGCTGCCGGAATGCAATATACCAGAAACGGAATGGCCTTTAAAAGGGGGAGTTTAATGAGTTGCTGGTTTACAGCTCTAAGGCTGAGAAAATATCCCAATTAAAACAAGTCTATAGAAATGTCCAATCTATGGCATCCAGGGAAAGATACCTTGGTTCAAGAAGGCCGATGAAGTTCAGGGTTTCTCTCTCAGCTGGAATGGCACATGGCAAGCACAGCAAGGCTTCTCTCTTTCATCTGGAAGAGTACATGGCGAATACGGCATCATCTGCTAGCTTCTTCTCCTGGCTACGGGTTTCATGAAGCTCCCCTGGAGGCATTTTCCTTCTTCATCTCCAAAGGTCGCTGGCTGGTGGACTCTCTGCTTCGTGGTGTTGCAGTATTCTCTGCTCTCTCTGAGTCTCTCATTCTCCAAAATATTTCCTCTTTTATAGGACTCCAATAAACTAATCAAGACCCACCCAAATGGGTGGAGACATGTTGTCCCTTAATCCAGTTTAACAACCACTCTTGACTAAATCACATCATCCAGGGAGATGATCTAATTACAGTTTCAAACATACAGTATTGAATAGAGATTATTCTACCTTTATGAAATGATATTTTGATTAAAACATGGCTTTTCTAGGGGGCATACTTCCTTTCAAACCAGCACATACATGAAACTCACCTGTTGCTCATTACATCTGCAGTCGGCTAGGAGGCGTGCCTGCTGCAATGAATGATGTTTGACTTAATTGGTTGGTACTTAAATGTCTCTCATTTGCTCAACGTAGCACAGTCCAAGCAGCTCAGCATACCTCATCTCAGCACTCGCAGCTCAGCCCAGGCCTTTGAAGATGCAGAAAGGAATCACCCCAGGGAAAGTTGTTGGAATCCAGAGACCTGGAGAGAAGGTCAGCAGAGATCACCCTGTGCCTTCCTGCATAAGAAAGAACCTCAGTTGAAAGTTAATCTTTCCTCTGAAGAACTAATGAGATAAATCCCCTTTTATTAAAAGCCAGTCTGTCTCTGGTGTGTTGCATTCTGGCAGCTAGCAAACTAGAACACTCTCCATGCTTCTTGTTTCATGAAGCTCCCCCAGAGGTGTTTCCTTCATCTTATTCAAACTTCTTTTGCTGCATGGGTGTTCATGTTTCTGGTGCATCCTCTCTCATGGCTTTCTGCAAAATGCTTCCTCTTTTAAAGGATTCCAGTGAACTAATCAAGACCCACCTAGATTGGGTAGAGTCACATCTCCCTCTAATCCAAGGTTAATACCCACAGTTGGGTGAATCACATCTCCCTGGAGATAATCTAATCAAGTTTCTAGCCTAAGGTGCTGAATAGGGATTAAAAGAATCTGCCTCCACAAGATTGGATCAAGATTATAACATGGCTTTTCTAGAGTGCATAATACTTTCAAAGCAGCACAAAGAGTATGAAAGAACTGAGCACTTCAGAACCTAGTATTTTGAAGGATAATGTTTCTATCAAAGCCTGGTAAGAGTTAGTAAAACAATGGCAATGTGTACAATCATTTCTATTCAACCTATTAAAATGTCTGTGTTTCCATATGAAGACAGGATTCAGTACAGGGAAAAAATTATCCTAATTCAGAGTGCCAATAATATTTTAAGAAATTCTATTTAAAGTCTGTGACATTGGGATTTAATATTGCAAATAATGGCTTTGGCTGTCCAAAGACTACTCAGACCAAGTGGTTTAAGATTTAAGTGAAAATATATAGTAATACTTCAGACTCTCTCACTATGAGGTAGAGAATAAACTTGGAAAACATAATAAAATTTATATTGAACTCATTACTTCCTTTCAAATTAAAGTAGATAAATGAAAACAAAACAGAGCACTTTTTCCAATATTCATGCATTTAAATAAATTGTCAGTTAAAAATAAATAATTCTGCTAAAACAAGTTTGACAATTAAGCCATCCCATTTTATGTAAAACACACATACATGGAGAGTTTTCTAAACCCTGTCTGTGCTTTGATCTATATTTGGCAAAGAAAAGAGAACTCTGTGGCTCAATGTGACTTTTCCCGCCTTTAATCTATACAGGAAAATAGAAATTATTACTTTTTGATGTGTTCTTTGATCACACTCAGATCCCACCTGTGACTGGAATGGGGCATGAAACTGTCGTGTACCCCAGAAAAACCGTGTTCTTTTATCCTTATTCAGTTTTGCTGGATGGGATCTTTTTTATTGTTTCCATGGAAATGTGATCCATCCAATTTTGAAGGTAGGACCTTTTGATTAAGTGGTTTCCATGGAGATGTGTCCCCATCCATTCAAAGTTGGGTTGCTTACTGGAGCCCTTTAAGAGGGAACCATTTTGGAAAATGCTTCAATGCCAATAGAACCCACACAGAGATCTTTGGAAATGTAGAAGGAAAACACCCCTGGGGAATCCTTATGAAATGAGGAGAGAAAGCTAGCAGATATCGCCTTGTGCTTTCCCAACTGACAGAGGTGTCTAGAAGCCAGAGACCCCAGCAGATGCCAGCCACATACCTTCCGAGCTGACGGAGGTGTTCCAGATAGCATCAGCCTTTCTTGAGTGATGGTAACCTCTTGTTGATGCGTTAATTTGGACATTTTCATGGCCTTAAACTGTAAACTTGCAACTTAACAAATTTCTTTTGTAAAGCTGTTCCATTTCTAGTATATTGCATTCCGGCAGCTTTAAGAAACTGAACAGGGCATTTCCTCTTTAGACCTCATGTCACCTTATACTTGTCTCTAATATAATGGGATACCAATATATTGTCTTTAGCTTTCTCTCTAGATAATTCTTTGAAAACAATAATAAAAGGTTTAATTTTATTATATGCCTTCCACGTTCCACTTCTTAGTCTCAGAATTATTTATACTTTTAAAAAATATTGAGGGTGAAAAGAGTTTTTGTTGATGTCAGCGATTAGGAAGCTGACTTGCAGCACAAATCTAGCCTGTCTCCTGTTTTTTGAAAATAAAGTTTCATTAGAATAAAACTACAGTTATTGGTTTTGGTTTGTCTAAGACTATCTTCTTACTGTCTTAGCAGAATTGAGTAGTTGTGACAAAGACCATATAGGCTAATAAACCTAAACTATTTACTGTATTGATCTTCATAAAAAAATGTTTGCCAGCTGAAGATTCTAGTTATTTATTTTTACTGTATTAGATGTTAAAACTGCAAAAAATTTAAAACTGAAGAATGCTCAATCATACATTCAATTAGCCATCAGAGCTATTGGTCTTGAAGCCGCTGGGAAACTCCCCTGTACTCTAATGAGAGAATGAGAGTGAAAGAGGCAAACAGTATTATTATGGAAGTACTTTTAACCTCAGGGGTAGCATGAACAGGTATAAGGAACACTAGGGGTCCTCAGACTGTACTTTGAGAGTCTGGAATAGTAAATGGCAAAAAGTAGCGTTCAATAGTTATTTGAATGAATGAATGAGAACAATCAAAGCAAATAGATATTTATATAACGATTTAGAGTTTACAAAGAACTTTTATGTGTATGTTTACTCTGAGATAGTTTAAGGAGGCAAGATATTAAGGAAAATAATTTTGGTAAAGAAAGCATCTGAGCATGCTTGTAGACTAAGAAAGAATGGGCTATATGAGCCCAGTAAATGTGATTAAAAACAAATATAACAACAGAGAAATACTGGTTTATAAAGGACCATAGAAACAATTGACTTAGTTGAAACTTTGATATGCTAGAGAGTGGTTAAATATAGTCCCTCATAAATGAAATGTAACATAGCAATATAGCATGGTGGGGGGCGCAGAAGAGAAATTTTCAGAATAGTGAAGGAAAAAATCACCTACAAAAGAAAATTTTGAAAGAAGGGCTGCCTGAGGAAATTTTCCAACCAAAGCATATTACTTTCAAAAAGTTAGGGAACAGGCGGGCAACATAGCAGGCGGGCAACTCGCCTGCTATGCCAGAGACCTGGGTTCAATTCCCAGTGCCTGCCCATGTAAAAAAAAAAAAGAAAAAAAGGAAGACTATTAGAAGTGTTTGTTTTTGTTCTAGAATTGTCTTCAATCTGTATACTTTAGGTAAAATGTTCTAAACATTTTAAAATTAATTATCTGACTTTTAGTGTAAAAAAAAATGGAAAATTTCAAGAACAAAACTGAATTTAATTTTTTTTTTTTGTCAGAAGTGGCCACCGATATTTCAACTTCTCTTGTAATTGAAAGTTATTTTGAGAAGGGCTCTGGTACACTAAAATATCATGACTGTGCCTTTACATCATTAATTTGTAAAATATAGTTGGATTTGAACCCACATCTAGTTATTCTTATCACTTATGTAATTGCCCTCATTGTACTGTTCTACAGATTAACAACAGTCCAGTTGTGGTTTACAGTGTGATTTAAGATTGAGTCATATAAATGAATTAGAATCTTTATTTAGGGAGATACGAGTAATGGTTCCTTTTATGTACGGTACTTAATTAAACATTATTCCTAGGAAAGATATCTAAATGTTGCATAATATCCAACCATTCATTTGAAAGAATATTTAAAAGAAAAATTGAGATTAACAATTATGAGCTTGAAACCATTTAGCAAAATTTGTTCTGTTATTGGAAAGAAACACAAAAATACTGTAATACACCATGTTGTTTTGCCTCCAATATCATATTTACATTATTTGCACAGCAGGATGAGAACATAATTCCTGGGGAAATGCTAAAGGAACGATTTATTTTTTCTGTTAGATAGACAAATGTGTGACTGTGTTTTATACAATACATAATGGCTTTTCATTGGGAGACATGAAAATTGAATATCACTACCATGTGTGACGTGAATTATGATATGATATTTATAAATATTTTAGTAGTTACCATTTACCAGATGGAAGTAATGTAAGTCTGAAACATCTTTTTGTAAGTCTGAAACATCTTTTTATGGTAATAGTCTACACTTTAGGTAACTTATTCTGTCTTTGAATGTGGATGCAAGTATTTTGCACTGTACACAGAATTCCAAGCTTTTATGATGTCAATCCTAAACATGAGTACATATGAAGAAGAATTTTAATAATACACTTGGCTAATGAATATTAAATTGAAATATATTTTATGTCTGTGTGCAATTTGAAATAAAAATGCTGAACAAACTTCCCATGCACATTATATATATATATATATATAAAACATGGAAAATATTTTTTAAAGTGCTGTTCTAACATGGAGGAAATTTTAAATCCCATGTTCTATTAGACATAAAACTTTGTCCCCCAACATTAGAAGGTTATCTGCTATGTTCAGGGAGTAAATTTACATTATTCTCTATGTCTGGATTTTGTACCTGCTAAAGTAGAACATGAAGTACCTGCTAAAGATTGCAATCTTTGTTGGAAGTGTAGATAAGAAAAATTTCCCCAGTGTTTTATTTTTCTTTCTTTTTCTGGACGCCTTTCCTCTACTCCTAAACCTCTAATGCCTCTATTACCACCTTTCTGAAATATTAAGAATATTTTTAAAGACACTGGAACTTGGCTTGGTTTGACTTCTATAGTTATCAAAACAGTAAAAGTAAAACATTATATTGTCATGCTTTCCTTTTCTATGATTGGCTCAATGTATTCTTTTGGCTGACACTGTAAATCTGCATCTGAGAATACTATGGCAGGCAAATTCTGAGCCTTTCAAGTTAGCAGGTGTAATTTTTGCATTTCTTGATACATTTTTGAAAGGCAGTTCTTCTGTGCTTTCAATCATTTTAATGAGGTATCAGCTTGATTTACAAATTTGGTAAACACAACTTGGTGTTTTATGTTTAGAATCTGGTTCTTATTTCCTAATCTGTCTTTTGAGAGTCCTTGATGCTGTAGAAGAATAAAGAAATTTAATCTTTCCCCTTCCTCTGGGTTAGCAGGAAAGAGATAAATCCAAATTAGAAATGCCTTTTTGGGTATCAAACAATATTAAAAGGTTTCAAGTATTTTAGGATAGAGCGTTGATCATAGCATGGTGTGCGTGTGTATATGTATCTATTTATATTTATATATATAGTGGTTAAATCTGTGACTCAAGAAAATATTCTCTTAGCATATGGACCCATTTGAAGTAGTCCTACATGAAATTTTAGAGATTTAAAATATCCCAGGGAAACATACTTTTGAGCAATGAATGTGATGGAATTAAAGTGCTCTGAGCACTTGCAAGAATTGCTAAATTAAAGGTGCACATTTTAAGAAGGATATATTATTTCATACATAAATTGCTGTCATCCACTTTATAAATGAGAATTAAATTTGTCATCTATAGGAAATCCTTAGATAGCTGTGATTTACATTTTTCTGTTAGTTGTTACAATGTAATATTTTTCTGAATGGATTGAAAATTTTGTGCCACATTTCAGGAGAATAAAATGAAAATGTTACAAACAGGAATACAGCAACAACAGAGTGAGGTAGTAGCATCTCAGCAGGGCTACGGTAGTGGTAACCTTTCAGTACAGAAGCTGGAAGGGTCTGGGTTAATAGCTTGCAAGTGTTCAAAACACCTTCACTCCATTCAATTTCTGATCTTCTAAATTTACACAAACTTTTTTCTAGGAAAAAAAAATACATTGTTTTTCAAATATTACAATACAATTAACAATCTAGGTACTGTGAAAAATTCAGAATCCCAGATAGCCATTCCAGAGATGTGAGTCCAGGAATTTACATTTCTTATGGAATTGTGTGATCAGTGAATCCCATGTGGGGGGCAGCTGCCTCAGGAGTTTGACTAAGTCCTCTATTATTTTCAGACTGTGGCTGGGACAATCGTTAGGAAAACCAATGAACTTAACTTTTCAATATAGGCACCAGGAGCAAAAATATTACTTGATGATATTCCATTTGGAAATGTGTAATCCTTTTTGTGGGGCGATAATAAGGGGTGATATTGAAAGCCTTCATTGACCAACCCCTTCACTGAGTATGTCCTGCCTTATTCTGTTCTATAAAGACAACTATTTTATACAAAAGCCTCGCTAAGCCTCTCCAAGAAAAATCAAAGGGGTAATTCAAAGAAATATTTGAAGAGCTCTTGTCCTAACTCCTACTGTAACATTCTTATGTTTGAAAAACAGTAGAAGCAATATTTTGTTTCTCTTGGCACTCTGCTTCTTTTAATGGCTTGTTTCTACTTGCTTTAGGGCTTCAGATTCTGTGCTGCTTAATAACAATCAAAATGGAAAATGAACACTGAAATTCAAAACAATTTACTAGCTGCTATTTCCAAGGGTGGCCCTTTAGTCAGGTAGAATTGGGGTACGGACTGTTTGCATGGGTTGACACATGGACAGTTTGTAATTTAACTGTTCCTCTCCTCATTAATCTAGGCTGTACTCAATGATTGCTTTTCCCACATGGTTATTTACAAACTTTTGCTTCCACTGGAACTACCAAGTAAAATTTGCTGAATTAAAGCCAACTGAGTATTTTTTTCCAGAAATTTATTCATAGATTTCTCAAAATATGTAAACGTGTACATTTTGTAAAGTTAGCAAATATACTTTTTCCCCCCAAGAACACCATATATTTTTCAGAAATAATGAGATAGCCAATGACCTATGTTATCTTTCCACAGCTATGATTTCACATGTGTAGAAACAGGACTTAGGTCATTGAGGAGCTCTTAGGTCTTTCAGATGCACCTGATGTTATTGGATTGTTTTAGTTTCAGATTACAGGACTCATTACTATACACACCACTTTGAGATGGAAATTAGTTTATGAGCATTTAAATATTAATGAGTGTTAGTTTAGCTACAAAAATTCCAACATTACAGGTGAATTATTTTTCCATACAAACAGATGCAGCATTACAAGTAGGCTGAAGACCTTCTGTATGGCAGTGTAGGGCACCCGAAGCCAGGAAGGTCACTGCCCAAGGGCTGACACTTACAGTTCTCACTTCATTCTTCTACCTTATCCCCTCATTACTTCTGCAATATGAAAATCAAACAAAGCATACATATATTTCTTCTAGTAACTCTGATACCTGTGAGTTCCCTTCTTGAGGAAGTACACAGGAAAGTCATCTTTAATTTTGTTTTCCTTTTATTCTCTTTCCTTTACATCATCTAAGGACTGTGAATAAAAATCCACAGGGCAAATAGGCAGGACTGCAGTAAAATGAATGAAACTCTTTAAATGGTGTTAGTGAGAGACTTCTGGAGATGTTACCACCGAATTGCAATGTTAGCAACTTGACAAAAACTCTTAGGAAAAACCTTGGTGTCATCTTGCTAAATATCATGGTTAGATTTTTAAGAAAGCTGTAATATGTTATACTTGTAAATTCATTATAGTGATATAGTCTGGACTCTCTCCAAAGATCATTAAATAGAATGCTTTAATGTTTTGGTACTATTATATAAAAGTTTTATACCTGATGGTCCAAAAATTATTTGTTTTACTTGGGACTTGTGTTTGTGATCGCAATTTACACAAAGCAAATGTGGCAAACTTGCATAGCTCACTTATCTAAAGCAGTACAAGGGTCCAAAACACAAGGAAACAACTTTTCACACAATATTTGCTGGCATTCTCTGGATGTCTATCTCAAATGTCTTAGTTGTTTATTAGGAAATTCTGTACACTTGATGATAAGAGGAAGCTTATATATTCATGTTAACGTATGATTTAGAAACATTATGAAAATTTGAGAAGATGATATAATAAAACTTCATTAAGTTGTAACCACCATTCAGTAATTTAGATGAATTGTACATCGCCTTACAAATAACAGACGTTGGGTAGGGACTTCGAGATAGTGTCTTCTATGCCAGGCTAAGTCTAGAAGAGATTGTGGTCTACAGGCAAACACAAGCTGTATTCGACGCCTAGAGTAAAAAACTCTATCAGAGAGTGAATATAAAGTAGCAAAGGCTTGAGAAGAGGATAGAGGGGAAGCCTGCTAAGAACAGTGAAGCTATAGATAAGAAATCAGCACCTAAAAGGATTAAAAACAAATCAAGGGGCTGAGTATGAAATCAGATGAGGCAAAGGTTTACAAAGCTGACCAACAACAGCCCGAGGGCCCAGCTGCTGCTGATTCTTGTTGCTTTCAGCTTCATGGGTTACAGAAGTGGTTCTCCAACTTTTTGGATGAAGAGCAATTTTCACTTATAAAGTTAGTGAGGACTCCAAAGAGCTTATATCTGCATTAGAAAATGTTAAAATATTTTATATTTATTTCAAAATAACAAGATTAAATAGTAAAAAATGATTCCATATTAGTATAAATACTGTTCTTATTGAAAATAAATAATTTTCCCAATTGAAAACATTTTTCTGAGAATAGAGATGTTTTACCTGTGTACAAATGTCTTTAATGTCTATCTTTTAACGAAATTCTGCATTCAATCTGTTTATGGAATCTGGAATGCCCAGGCATTCTTTTAGAAGGTAGGTAACCCGTCTTTGTAGACAAGTGGTGAATATATTGCCCTGCCTTATCCTCCCTACAATCTTTCAGAATGCCTTTCCATGCATTGAATGAATATCAGTTTCACTTTTGGCAGCAGCAGCCCAAATGAGAGGGAATTTTGTTAAGGGTATTTGCTTGTTTTTCTTTTAAGATAATCTCCTTGGCTCTTTTCCTAGCTCTCTTTACAGTCTATCAACACAGTTTTGCTTGTTTGATTTCTTAACTTTCAGCATACATTTGTGTTGCATGTGCAAGATCGATTCTATCATGTAGGAATTGAAGAAATGACTTTTACTCTGTTAACTAGGCACACATTTATAACACCGGGCACCTTGTTCCGTTTTACAGTTCACAATCTCTCCTTCTGAACCTTGATCCATTTCCAGCTATCTCTTCATTTTTACCTTTGACCCCCAGAGCAGTTGATGTTCTTTACCTCCTCTTTAGTCACTGTAGAAACCTGCCTCCTAATTGAGTCCTAAGTTCATCCTCTCTTAATATCTAATTAAAATTAGTGATTTCAGAGCCACCACCTTCACCAACTTGGCCTTCATTCCCTAGTTACTTTTCTTTTATTTCTGCTTGATCTCTTCAGACCTTGCTTTTAGTCCCACCACAGGCTTCCCTCTCTGGTTTAGATCAGTACATCTTGGGATTCTATGCTCTTCTCTCTGCCTCTTTTATCTATGCATCCCACCCTCCACCCTACTTAAAATCATCTCATCTGGGTAAATGAGGTGACATTCATTCTATACTTTTCCTTATGGCCCAGATCACTCTCTGTTTTAGAATGTGTTTTATTCAGCAACCCACACATAAATACTTGAAGTGGAGGTAGATAATTTTCATTGTGTGCCGTAAAGTATTTAATCATAACAACCACCCAAGATGTACATGCCCTTAGCAGTCACATTTGCAGATAAGGAAACTGAGTCATAGTAAGTTTCCCATGTTCCCATTGATGAGGACTGAATCTTAACCAGATAATCTGTCCTTAGAGCCAGCACTCCTTGTTGCATAATACCATCCCAGCAACCATCCTAAAGGCTCCCTAGTGTTTCCTTTTGAAATGTTGACACCGATTTTCCATGTTTTGCATCATTATCCACCCTTTTGTGTCACCTGCCAATCTATGCACATTTTAGGGAATGAAATATTTTGCTAAGTATATGCAAACTCCGGCTGCTTGGCTCAGAGCTGAGAGCTATGGCCAGGGTCACAAATAGACAGCCTCTTCCTTTTCAAATGATGCTACTCTTGCTTTTTTCCTTGGAGCCTTGCCTCATTTTTTCTAAAGCATCAGGTAGACACAACCAGGTCAAATGTTGCAGATTCTCTATCTCCAGCCCTCCCACTCCTAGCATTTCCCCATGGCCCATTCACTCACATGTGCTCACAGAATGGCAGATCTCTGCTGCAGTTTTCTCCTGGGCCATCCTCCATGCCACACTTCAATAGCTTGTACATGATTTAGGTCACATCTTCCTGTGTGTCTCCATCACTGTCCTCTTCTCTCCCTCTCCCTTCTAATTATCCTTTCTCAATGCTGCATTTGTGCCTTTAACATGAGATGTCTTCTGCTTCAGAGATCTGTGATTTTAATATAATCAATCCTTCTAAACAACTATACTGATGGGTTTTATCATGTGAACTTTGCATTCATAGGAAAAATACTCCATTCCATATTTAGCCCAGTATCATGAACTGAGTAATTTCCCAGGGAATGTGGGTTTCATAGAATGGAATTGAATAAAATTCTCTGTGATTTCTGATTAGAAGATAGCCATGGTAGATAAACTAGCAGTGTTCCAATTATGTTCCTTTTTAAGTTTTTCTTTGCATTTTAATCTTTTTAAATTAATTTTGAATTATGCTCTTTTTGAAATTGAAATACTCAAGTAAATATCTTTAAAAATTATCTAATGCTTTCTACCTTCTCTGAACTCTTAGCTTCGAGTACAATAGTGCATTTGGTGTCTGTATGACAATTATATACCTTTAGGGAGGTTTTTATAATCTCCATGTCAGTAAAGGACAAGAAAATAAATAATCAAAACTGATCATTTTCTAATTACCTAATAAATTCTAGCAAAACAATATTTTAATATTATATGTCCTCGAGGTAATTTATGTCTTTATCGTCTCTGTTTAGTGGAAATAATGGTGAGCTACTGCACATTTCTTCCCAATTTTGCATTCATTGATACAGCATAATTAGCTTGAAATCAGTCTTGGTGATTTCAAGTCCTTACATCACACAGTTAAAAATAGTCTTCAAAGTTGAGCTTTTTTTCACAGGGAACTAGTTAAGCATTCTCCAACACAACTGGTTTCAAGCCTGACAATCTTTATACACAGATTAAACACTCAGTTCTCTCTGTCTCTCTTTCTCTCACCTCCCTCCTTCTTCCTTCCCTTCTTCCCATCTTTTCTCTACTCTACTGTCTCTCGCCCTATCTTCTCTTCATCTCATGTTTTCTGTTGTACTTACAGCCATGTTTGTGTGGAGCTTATTCCCTCCGATTGTAGACAGGCTTTTTCCATATGAATAGAGAATGGAAATAATTGATGAACAGCTCAAGCATAAGCATAAAGCACCTTCTCCTTCAACTCCATTATGCAAAAAAAAACCAAACTAACAAAAACCCAGAGAAATCAGGACCTGAAACTTTCTGTGATGTGTCAGATGTCTATACCTAAAACAATCTCTTTGATAAAATTTATGGGGTGACTAAAATGGTTGGGTCTACATCTTTGCCACCTAAGAATTTAAGAAAGAGGGCTACTGAGATGTGGAATCACACCAGAATCATTCATTTTGATGTAGACAGTAATATAAAAAAATAAGTGGGAGTGTGGACAGATGGAAACAAACATGCATTAACTCAGAAAAATTCTAGTGTGCTAGAAATAGAGTAAAACTTACTTGAAGTAAATCATTATGAGTTTTAGATTAGGAGTTCTCATACTAATTATTTTTATTTGCTGCACATCCTCATTAAAATAATAGATAAAAGGCAAATAAATAACTTTCTAGCAATCCTATTACCATTTGAGCTGTTTAATTCAATGTTAGCCCAATAGGAACACAGAGGGAGAAGAAAAATAATTAATTGATTCACAATGGTGTTTTATGTATTAAAAGACATAATGACTATAATTAATATGGTGTCTAGTAATACTACTCAATTGGTTAATTGTCATAATTGTAATCACTATTGTCTTATTCTATATCCATTTGGAAGAATGAGATAACGTGGATGGCATACTCATATTTTTCTTAAATGCATATATGTATATAATTATATATTTGTGTTTGCACACACTCATATTCATTGAGGAAATATGGATTTCTTTACATCAAACTTAAAATGATTATCTATAGGAACTTTAGATTTTGAACAGACTTTTACTTTTTACACCGTATTATTTTTCAATGTTGTTTAAGAATCATGAGTTTGCTTTTCTCTGGAGTAAGAAATAAACATATTTTTGGAGATGAAATGATTTCAGATGCTAAATCTTTTTAAAATGTTCCCTATTATATAGTTCTTCATATTATTGCATTTAAAATATGTAGAAATATTAATCAAATTATACCAGAGAATATTAGTTAGGGGCACAGTTATACCTTTCTGTTTCACATATAAGTTTAAGATTTATCTCAGATGAGTTTGGTGTGACTTTAAACATGAATTTGATTTATTGTCTCATGGCAGCTCCTTATAAAATGCCCCATTCTTCTGTCATTGTTAGGAAATTGGTGGTTATTTACCAAAGAATCTCCAGTGCTTTACTGTAGTGAAAGGACAGGGTCATGGAACAGTGTGCTGGCAAGACCAAACCACTTGGGAACTGAAGAACTGGTTGGCAGGTGATTCCTTTATTGCTCTGTGAGGTTATATAATCTCTTCCTTGAAATTTGTCTATTTAGACATGGCTTCTGTTCTTCTATAACTTCCACTTCCAAATGGATTTAGTTTGGCATGGAATGTTCAAATATTTACATACCATTAAGTATAGGATCTCTGTCTTTGATGAACTGACATTTTTGATGAATTGTTCGTTGATGAATAGTTCATTAGCTTAATGAACTATTTAGATGCAGACCTTAGGGTAGGGCATATGTCTAAAACAGTGATGGCTCATATATTTTTTAAAAAGTGGGTATAGGCAGGGCAGGTGATGGGACTAAAATAAAATATAAACATAGGTTAATGGTGCCTTACATGGAAAACAAATTTGTAGTAAAAGACTAGGTTCTGCCAAAAATAGCGCTAAAAGTGTAGGAAAGTGTTTGGTTCCCGGTGCCTGCCCATGCCAAAAATAAATAAATAAATAAAAGTATAAGGAAAGTGGAAAAAAAAAAACAAAAAAACACAGGTTAACTTAATGCCATCCGGCATCAGAGTATCTAACTTTCCAGGGTAGAGCGTGTTATAAGATCCTCCTGTGACACTGTCTTCACCACCACCCTGTCACACGTCCCAGGCTTTGGTTTGAAACTAGATGATATAGATTGAGGACAGGGGAGAAATGGTGCTTCTGATTTTGTATTGGAGTGTGATAGTAAGCTTGAAAATAACCTATTTAAATTTCCTATTTAAATGAGGAAACTTAGCAAATATATATTTTCTTAATACCTGCCTTTGTCTACTTTTAGAAGATGGCAGAGGCCATCTTTTGATTTAGGGGTCGGTAACAGTTGGGACAGTATTCTGCTTGGACTGCTTTCACTTTTTCAAATTTTTTTTAGTTAAAGCTGTTTATTTATTTATGAAAAAGTCTACAGGTAATGTTTGCATTTTTAAATAATGTTTAATATGTCAAGAAAAGTGCCAGTAGCTCTAAATAAGTAGTTAAAGTCATATCATATTTATATTTAAGTATGTTAATAATCTTGCAAACTAATAATGAAAGAGGAACAAAACAATATTGACAAGATTTTTATTTTAGAAAACTTCAGCATTAGGAATGAATCCTGTTTACTTTGATGCTGATCATTTTCCTATTAAAAAGAAATAATAAGACAACAGTATAAGGAGTACAGAAAACTCTTCATGCAGTGAATGATGTATCTTTACAGAATTCAAACAAAGGCCCTCAAATCAAAACCTCATTCTCTCATTAACTTGTGAGCATAATAAAGAAATTCTTTGGTAACTTCTTCTCTCAAGAAAACACAGTATTTTGCGTAGTCATTTTATTTTAATCAGACACAACAGAAGAAAAATTCATGTTTACATTAATAGATCTAAATTACTTTATCTTAGAATTTTGAGATTTTTCTTTTTATTTCTTTTTCTGGAGTGATAGAAATGTTCTGAGAAATGATCATGGTGATAAATGTACAACTGTGACTATAGTGTGAGCCATTGACGGCACAAGTGTGGAATGCTCATACATTAAGAATGTTAGCATTGTATGTTGAGCAATTTTATTAATGAAAATTAAATATATATGTATATATATATATATAAAAGAATTTTGAGAAACAATATTATAAAGGACTGTTTTGTCAAATGTCCATAGCATATAAATTTCCAGGGTGATTTACAGGCTCTTAAGATAACAGTAGATGACTGCCTTCACTTCTGAAGGAGTTTGAGACTGTGTGGTTTGGGTAGAGGGAGAAGGAAGCTCTTATCAATAGCAGGTGCTATGCTTTGGCTATAATATGTATGCAACAGCACTTGTGAAAAAAGATGAAAATATTTTAAATTGTGTGGCTTTTCTTCTGACTGATGGTCTCCTGTCTACTTCTCCTGTATCGACGTCTGTCAGTTCCCACCACTCACATCTACTTACCCCTTCAACTATGCTATTCTCCACCTTATTGCTCTTTACTCCTGAGTTTTTAATAAGCAATTTTCATTCCAATCTAAAGAGAACTTCTATTTTCTTTGATATTGCCAAGCTATTAAAATCTCTAGCCTACTTTATTTTCTATGATAAATGACTGCTTCTAATATGAGGCCAAATCATTGCAATGGATTAAAGGACCAAGGCTTTGAGATAGCCATTCATTTCAATATTCATTTTTTACAATAATTTGCACTTTATTTCCGGATTTAAGGTTATTTTCTAATGAGTGACATATCTAGAAACCTATCTTATGAGCTAAATCTATCTTATTCTTACAAATGTAATTTCAAAAAGTAATAAAATAAAACTAAGCAAATTAAACAAAAATCATTGTATTTTTATAAATTTCTACTTGAGAAAACATAATTAACCATGATGTGCCAAAAATCTTTACCTTTATAAAGATAATAATTTCTATGGTTTTCAGAACACTGAGTGCTTTACATAAATGCATTATTTATACTTTAAACATTCTAATTGCAAGCTCATAAAAGATTATTAAATATTAAAAGAGCTATAAAATTTATGAGCATTAAGAAATCATTCAGTTTTCTAATAATTTATAGTTACTAGACATGTTTTTTAGGTAAATACATATGTAATTATTTAAGTAAATGCACATAATGCACAGTATGTTATTTATGTACACCTTGAAAGAAAAAATTTCAGTAGCCTATATTGTATTCTAAAATGATTCTTCATTATGCAACTGATTTAACCTGGATTAATATTCTTATTGAAATGGGCTTCGTTTCAGATTTTTATTACTTTAAAAACTTTTATTTGTAATATATTTACTTCTTGGTGATAACTGGGAATTTTTCACAGATGTTAATAAATAACTCATTTTAGTAGTGAGCACAGACAAGCTTCCTTTATATAGATATATTTTATTTGCAATGTTTATACATAAACCTGCAGCATGCTACAAGACCATGTTATATCTATATCATTTTGGTCATCTCCTGCCTAAATATTTCAGTATTTTTGCTTTTGAGAAGCTAGCCATTTTGGGGGAAATCAGGAAAGAAAAGTAAATCTGAATTCCCCAATGATACAAACAGGTCAGCTATTTTATTTCAATATAGCAAACTGCTGTAGATGTCAGTGACTGGGTGAGATGGTTATAATGTAGAGTTGTCAAATTGTGACCCATTGTAACCCAAGAGCAAATCACTTCCTTCAAATGATTGGTATGTGTTCAAGATATCATTTGAGCTATTAATTTCTGTAGTTCCAGAGAACTGAAGGACTCAGTTGTTTTTTGAAAATCTTTCATGTTATGGCTTTAAGCACCAATAAGACGACAATTAGAATATTTCATCTTTAAAGTATTTGTTTGTTACAGATATGTGCATGTACACGCAAAGTCAAAGGATGAGAGAGAAGAGACAGATGACCTAATAATTTAAAATTAGTGAAGTTGACTGTTAATTAATGTTGCTGGCATATTTAAAATTTATAGATTTTTCATCTGTTGTTGCAGTAGCAAATATTCTTAATGACATCAGATCAGTTTCATGGTTTTTTAATGCCATGTGATGATAGTAACTTGTAAATTATTGTAAGACCTAAAATATTAGTAAACCAGCCAAAAGAGTTCATATAAAATATATGCAGTTCAGAAACACTTGCTTTTGGGAATGTGTGATATTTTCTTTCTTGATGGAGTGAGTAGATATAATCTAGTAATTTATACATTTTCACCTGGAAAACACTGCCATTTAGCAAATTGGAAGAATGAAGTAAAGGTAAATACAACTTGCCCAAAATGTACAATAAATCAGGTAGTAAATTGGGCTTAAACTTCCTCACAGCTATTTAATTCTTATCTAGTGTTAAAGAATTATGTAGAATGATATATCTAATTTGTAGTCTCTAACACCCTAATTTTTAATATATAATTAAATTTCATTTAGTTTCTAAAATTAACTAAGGGATAATTATTCGGGCAATGATTAACATGCAGTAGGTACAATAAAACATTAATATATTTGAATTTTAATTAAATATAAAAAGTTTTGTTGCAGAACACTTAAGAAATTTGTTCAAACCCTCTACTAACAGTAGCAGAGATGGAAGTAGGCCAAGTTCATGGTCTCCTGCTTTCCATTGTAGATAACAGGAGAATAGAAAATCTCAGGGAAGGTTAAGGTGAGGCCTAAAGATTATGCCTATAGATTCAGGTGTGTGGACTAAAGTGCCTCATCTGTGTAATAGCTAGTAACACTGCAGGAATGGATCACTGAAATTAGTATTTTCCATGCAAAAGAATGTAGAGAAGCTCCTGAGGTCATCTAAAATATTTGCAAGGAAACGATTCCTAAAAACATTTTTTTTTGGAATCTTTTTATTAAGACAATGAATGGTAACTGTATAAAACAGTGTGCAGATCGGTAATTGTAAAAAACAGTGTGCAGATCGGGGAATACCAAGGTTTTAGACACATCTTTATTTTAAATAATTTTATTGATAAAACAACGTAGAGACACAAACATTCTTAACATGCAAACATTCCATTCATTGTGTACAATCCATGGCTCACAATAGCATCACCTAGCTGTGTTTTCATCACCATGATCATTTTTTAAAACATTTGTATCACTCCAGAAAAAGAAATTAAAAAAGAGAGAGAAAAAAAAGAAAAAAAAAACAAAACTCATACATACTGTGCTGGTTTGAAAAGATTTATGTACCCTAGAAAAGCCAGATTTTAATCCTAATCCCATTTTATGAAGACAACCATTTCTTCTAATTTCTGTTCAGTTCTATATGTGGAAACTTTAATTAGATTATCCCCATGGAGATGTGACTCAATCAAGTGTGGGTATTAACTTGATTAGGTGGAGACTGTCTCCACCCATTCTACCTGGGTCTTGATTAGTTTACTGGAATCTTAGAAAAGAAATATTTTGGTGAAAGCTTCAGAATGCTGTAGAACCATGAAGCAGAGAGTCCACCAGCCAGCAACTTTTGGAGTTGAAGATGGAAAATGCCTCCCGGGGAGCTTCATAAAGCTGGAAGCCTGGGGAGGAAGCTAGCAGATACCATGCTTACCATGGGCCTTTCCACTTGAAAGAGAAATCCTGAACTTCATTGATCTTCTTGAATCAAGGTATCTTCCCCTGGATGCCTTAGATTGAACATTTCTATAGACTTGCTTTAATTGGAACATTTTCTTGGCCTTAGAACTGTAAACTAGCAACTTATTAAATTCCCCTTTTTAAAAGCCATTTTGTTTCTGGCATATTGCATTCTGGCAGCTAGCAAACTAGAACACACACCATCCCCCTTATCCCTCCCTCTCACTGACCACTAGAAATTTCCATCTACCTAATTTCCTTTAACTTTTGTTTCCTCAATTATTTGTTTATTTTTATACTCCATATTTTTTATTCATCTCTTCATACCCTAGATAAAGGGAGCATCAGACACAAGGTTTTCACAATCACACAGTTGCATTGTAAATGTTATATCATTGTACAATCATCTTCAAGAAACAAGCTACTGGAACACAGCTCTACAGCTTCAGGTACTTCCCTTTAGCCACTCAGATATACCATAAACTGAGCAAGGATGTCTATTTAATGCATAAGAATAACCTCCACGATAACCTCTAGACTCTGTTTGAAATCTCTCAGCCACTCATGCTTTATTTTTTTTCTGATTTCTCTCTTCCTCCTTTTGGTCAAGAAGGTTTTCTCAATCTCTTGATACCTGGTCCCAGTTCATCCCAAGATTTCTGTCCCACGTTGCCAGGGAGATTTATACCGCTGGGAGTCATGGCCCACATAGGAGGTGAGGGCAGTGGATTCACTTGTCCTATCGGCTTAGAGAGAGAGACCACATATGAGTAACAGAAGAATTTCTCTAGGGTTGAGTTTAAGCCTGATTTTAAGTAGGCTTAGCCTATCCTTTGCAGGAATAAATTTCATAGGGGTGAACCCCAAGATCGAGGTTTTGGCCTATTGATTTGGATGTCCCCACTGCTTGTGAGAGTATCAGAAATTCTCCAAATGGGGAAGTTGAATCTTGCCCCCTTTCTCTCAAATCCCCTAAGGGGACTTTGCAAATACTTCTTTATTCACTGTCCAAATCACTCTGGGATTTATTAGGGCATCACACTAACCTGAATAAACCAACAAAATCTCTTGTTCTATTCAAGATTCCCTGTACTTATGGTGTTCACCTAAGCTGACCATAGCAGTTAAATTAGGAAATGCACTACCCAAAATATAAGTTTTGAACCAAATAAATGTCCCTCCCTTTAGTCTCACACAGAAGTTGAAGGTTTAAGATATGGACGATATTATCCTTTACCCAGTCTTCCGATATACCTTAGTCCTATCAAGGTCAGGTTAAATTCATATCTCTGCTCGGCGGTTTTGAACACATTTTAAGCTGCACAGAAACAATTGTTAAAATATCAATGTAGGCACAATGAAAAGCAAATTAGAGAGTAAATCCGTAGTAAAAGAAGAACTGTTGTACAGTTCGGTGTGTATGTGTTGGGTGGTTTAAAGCAGAATAGAGAGTTATAAGTGATTATTAGTCTATTAAAAATCACATTAAACAAAAATATTTATATCAGCATGAATCTATTTGAGACATTCAGGGATAGGAAATATCATTCTATTTTATATTTTTTAAGCAGGTAAATCTGATTCTTCTTCTACTTGCTACATAGGTTGCTAGGAATTTCATCTCATTTATAGTTATGAAGTCTTGTTCCATACCAAGGTGAGATTCTGGGGAGGAGTTTATATAGCATCTGTAAAATGGGAAGTTTTCAGCCCATCATGGTCATTGATGAAGGTGCCTCGCCCAAGCCCCGGCAGTCATATTGGGGTATGAAGTTCCTTTTATTAGGTTTTGAATATGGCATAAAGGAGCCCTGTCCCTCTCCTACTGCTGCTTCATGTCATGATGCAACGACCATTTCTCAGTACTCATCCTAACCAAACCCCCACCTGAAATATCCAATACTGTTATCTCCATGCACCTTCTCCTAAGTATTAAATAAACACCTTTGTTTATGCTTGGGTTGGTACGGCTCCACCTCTTCCACTTATAGCAGGGGTCTTTCACAATCAGTCTATATTTCCCATAAAAGCCAATCTTTGTCATGCTGAGGTAACCTCAGGCCTTATCTGCCTGCCCCAAGACCACAGGGGTCCATAACTTTGTACTCCTACATACCATTTAAGGCACACATTCAACATGTCCTCTAGGAGATTCCAACTGTTGCCATTGGAACTGCTACACAAAAGTGAGGAATGAGAAAGCCTAGACTTAGAACAGAAAGCTTTCTTGGGATGAATGCAGGAAAAAATATGTTCTTTACTCATTACAACAGCAAAAAGGAAGCCCATATTTTTATCTCAACAATTAACATCACACATTAATATAATCCCAACAGAGTATATGTTTATTTTCTGTTTACAACTTTAGTTGGACTGTCAACTCCTCTTTGTAGTTCTACTTATTTCTTAAACTCTTCTTTAAATTCTTAAACGTTGTAGCAAAACGTGTCATTTCATCAAATCACTTGCTCCACTTTATACTAAGCTCAGTAGACATCATTCCATCCCTGAAATTTCATCTTTTACAAGGGATTCTTCATCCTTTTCTCCACTGAATATGTACTATCCCTTGTTCAAGTCTTAATTCTTCATCTGTGCTGTCTCTGTCCCATTTCTGCCTCCTCCAGAAGCCTGGATCATTAATAATCTCTGTTTCTTCCCACAAATACCTCATTTTCCTCAGATTTGCTGACGTATGTTCTATCCTTAAATTAAAAGAACCAAAGTCTGTGGAGGAAACACACATCCTTAAAATTAAAACCACAGATGCCATCTATTTATTTCAATTGCTTTAAAATACTGAAATAATTCCATCCATTTATGCTTTAGCCTGTCATTTCTAAATTCCTCAATAGGATTTCCTTGTCACCAAATGACTTAGGAATCACTATTCCTTAGTCCTTATCTTTATGAAACTTTCCCGGACCAGAAGCCATCAGCTGCCTGCTCCTTCTTGAAAGCCCCCTTTGCTGGTTTCTGCACTACTTCTCCTGCAGCTCTCCACAGCAAAATCTTTGCTGCTATCACACTGAAATATTCTGAAGAATCATGCTCATTCACAGCCTGCTACCTCTGTACATGCCCTTCCGTCTACTTAGAATTTCCATTCTCTTATTTTATGCCTGTTGACCTTACTCATCCTTGAACCATCAGCTTCATTGATAATTCTTTTGTGAAACTTCCTGTGTGCTTTCCCATCATGAACCCATGAAGAAGAATCTGTCAGTCTCTCTATTCTGCTGCAGATATGTTATACTTTATTATGCCAGTATTTGCATTTTATTATAAAGTGTTTGTGTTTTTGGTCTGCTCTCTCAGAATGTAAACTCCTTATGAATAGAGACAAATACTTGACATATAGCATAGACATTAGAATCACAGAGACCATGGCTCACCTTGTTTATCTACTTTTAGTTGAAGGACCTTGGATGAGCTGTTTAAGCTCACTAACCTTCAGGTTCCTTACTTGTAAAATCACTCTCACAAAGTATTTTAGGGATTAAAGGATCTAATATATGACATAAGGAGCAGCAAACTGAACTCTCAAAGTATAAATGAATGAATGATTAAGGCAATGAAACTCTACCTACTACTAATATGGTTACAGGCACATAAACTAGATAAATTATTATTGTGTAATGGATAAATGAATGAATGAATAAGTGAATGAGTAGTATTTACTGTGCTTGAAAATTATTTATCCCTTTATCTTTTTTTTTTTTTTTTTTAACATGGGCAGTCACCGGGAATCGAACCCGGGTCTTCGGGCATGGCAGGCAAGCATTCTTACCTGCGGAGCCACCGTGGCCCACCCTATCCCTTTATCTTTTAATATTATAGGAATTGCCTTCTCCAAATCCTCCTCTCATTTTGTTACAATATTATTTATTCATGATTATGTTATCTTTTTCTAGCATGAATATTTGTTAATATGCTGGTTTACTAATCTTTCATTTAAATTCTGTAAAATCAGAGGTCATGACTCAGTTGTTTCTTAATTGCCCGAGCCTAGCCCAGTGCCTGAAAGATAGCAGCTATTCATTTAAAATTTATTTATACATTTCAAATGCAGTATGCAATTGAATCCTCCCCACTTTACCCCCAACACCCTCACCCACAACATAATTGTCGTTTTAACAACATAGAAAACTAGAAATGGGCAGATATGAGGTGGTGTGGTGGTGTCATTACAGCTTCTGTTATCATATTGCTTTTCCTTTCTCAGCATGTGGCTTCACCTCATAGTTTAAGATCTTCTGGAGCTCCAGGCTTGACATCTTCATTCCATTTATTAGAAAGGATGGATGGGGAAGAGTCATCCTTCCCTAGGTTACTTCCTACATGTGGCACATACACATAGGTTTATTTCTCACTGGAAAACAAAACCAAACCAAACCTGTTGTCATGGTCATACTTAATTACAAGCAAGGATGGGAAATACAGATTTCATTTAAATGGATAATTACTAAAACTTAAAACTGTTTGGGAAGTGGAAAACTAGTAGTATTTGCCACCAATTAAACAACAAGATAATTTTATCAGTATGCTACATTCTCACTATGCCCAATATGATATTTAGTCCAATGGAAGACTTATTACTACTTCCTTACATTTAGAGGGAACCATATAACTGTCTGCCTTTCCCCCTTCTCTGAATTCCATACTGTAAAACTGTGAAAAGATCTCTGCAGGGGACAGAGAGATACCTATTCAGAGAACCATCAAAAACTGTACTTATCTGTGCCTATGAAACATAGAATAATATTCTAACAATCCAATGAGAGCAGTTAATTTAATAATACAGGTTTAAAGCATTGCATTATTACATTGGGGACAGGTTGTGTATGTGTGTGTACGTCTAAGGATAAGTACTCTGTACCAAGTTAGAATCAAAATAAATAAAGCAATGTTGATATTCAGAAAATTCTAATTTAAGATTTAAAAAATTTTAGGTTTAAAAAAACTAATTGCACACTAACAAATATTCATAAACAAGGACAAGAAATGAAAAAAAATGCTTCAAAGTAAAGTGTGTGAGTTTTCATAACTGATTTCAATAATAATGGAAGTAGAAAAAAATGAACCCTGAAAGTTTACACTTTATGGAATAAATTTATTGCCACTCTCTTTGCCAATTTAAATTGTATATTCTGCTTAGTACTTCTTTGGAATGTTCATTTTGGAAAGCAAATATTATTTTGTGTATACTGCATGTGGTTTAAAATATAAAAAAAAATTTGAATATAAACTATACCCTTCAGCTAGCTGCATTCAATAAAAGTTCTGCCATGTCTATTATTCCCACTTTCAAGCTATTCTTCACAGGAGACCATTTTGAACTGACCATATAAAATCAACTGTAAGTTTTTTTAGATGTCCCAAATCCAGCATTTCAAAACTATTTCTTATAGCTCCTTAGTGACAGAATGACAAATGAATGTCCTATTCACTGTAGTGTAAAGATGACTGACTTAATGAGCTGTGTCCTGCTTGTCAATTAAGTTTCTTCCTTTGTATGTCTCTTTATAGATAAAGCAATTCTTTAAACCACATTACAAGGATGGAAAGAAATGTATGGTCTTTGTTTGCAACGAGCATAACCGTGCACATTAAGTATAAAATGATTAATTATTCAAATTATTTTGCCATTAAAGTTAAAATTATTTATATATGCAATATGAGACTATGAAATAGTAATGGACTCTTACACTTCATGTTTTATGTTTACTTTTTTACTTTATGAATCTGTATATGATGTTTTACTTAATTCTAGGTATTCAGAATCTATCACTATATTGTAATTCTGTTTTCCACAAATTAGAAAAAAAGTCATGTTACAAATATTCATATTTTAAACTAATATAATGTCTTGGGAATATAGATCAAAGAATACTGGTCAGTTACTGGAAATGGGAAGATAACAGTTTTTGCTGTTGGTTCCAAAGTTTTACGTATACTTTATTTTGTTCAATAACTGCTTGATATTTCCACAAACATAATGTGAATTATATTTATCATGGAGGACATTTCTTTTTTTTCAATTTATTTATTTTTTATTTATGATACATAACCACATACAAACACAAATATTCCTATCATATAATCATTCCATTCTTGTTACATAATCAATAACTCACACTATCATCACATAGTTGTATATTCATCATCATGATCATTTCTTAGAACATCTGGATCAATTCAGAAAAAGCAATAAAAAGGAAACAGAAAAAAATTCATACATACTATACCCCTTACCCCTCCTTCTCACCGATCACCAGCATTTCAATCTACTAAATTTATTTTAACATTTGTTCCCCCATTATTTATCTATTTTTAATCCATATATTTTACTTTTCCATCGATAAGGTAGACAAAAAGAGCATCAGACACAAGGATCTCACAACCACACAGTCACACTGCGATAGCCATATCATCATACAATTATCTTTAAGAAACATGGCCACCAGAGCACAACTCCACAGCTCCACATTTTCAGGCAGTTCCCTCCAGCCTCTTCATTACACCTTAACTAAACAGGTGATATCTATTTAATGCATAAGAATAACCTCCAGGATAACCTCTCAATTCTGTTTGGAATCTCTCAGCCATCTACACCTTATTTTGTTTCATTTCACTCTCCCCCCTTTTGGTTGAGAAGATTTTCTCAATCCCTTAATGCTGAGTTCCAGGTCATTCTAGGATTTCTGTCCCATGTTGCCAGGAATGTCCACACCTCTGCGAGTCTTGTCCCACATAGAGAGGGGGAGGGCAGTGAGCTTGCTTTCTGTGTTGGCCAAGAGAGAGAAGCCACATCTGAGCAACAGAAGAGGTTCTCTTGGGGGTGACTCTTAGGCCTAATTTTAAGTAGGCTTAGCCTATCCTTTGAGGGATTAAGTTTCATATGAACAAACCCTAAGATTGGAGGCTCAGCCTATTGCTTTGGTTGTCCACACTGCCTGTGAAAATATCAAGAATTCTCTACTTGGGGAAGTTGAATTTTCCCCCTTTCTCACCATTCCCTCTAAGGGACTCTGCAAATACTTCCCTATTCACTGTTCAAATTGCTCTGGGACTTACCTGGGCATCACTCTGGACAAGCCTACAAAATCTCATGCCCTACGCAAGGTTCCAAGTTCTATGCTGTTCGATTAAGCTGTTCACATAAGTTATATTAGGAAATGCACTAGTCAAAATATAAATTTTGTACCAAATAAACATTTTTTGCTTGTCTCACACATACGTTAAAGTTTTAAAATGTTAATTAGCATCTATTTTCAACACACTGCATTACTGACATTCCTTTGTTCTTCCTCATGCAGAAACATTTTTAAATTTGCATTTAGTCACTATCATTATACACTCTAGGCATTCCTAGATTATACCATCATGGAGGGCATTTCTTGATTGGGAATATTTATCATCATAAAAGATGAGTAGAGTGCAGATAGGTACATAATATTAACAAAAGTTTTTCTAATTTTGGATAAAGAAAAGTAAATTATGGTATTTTACTCTGTGTACATCATAGTCTACCATTTTTAAGGCTGCATTGTGTCACGTGATATTTTAACCTCACTTCTTTTGAAATATATTTAAATTTAAATGTATTAAAGTCTCAAGTAAAAAGAAAGAAAGTAGAGGAGCCTTTGCCCAAGTTAGGTTTCTCCATCCACTGATCCTTGCGTAGTAATCTAAACCTCCATTCCTGAATTGCTTGTCACGCTATTCAAGAACTGATTAACAGATTTGATTCTTCCTTCTCCCTTGTTTTTTTTTCATTCAATATTTACGTGAAGTCATTTTCTGTGACATTATTTTCATTCCCATCTTCTTCTCTGAGCTCCTATATTTTCTATTCTATATCAGGCCATTATTTTTCCAAACTCCAAACTTACCCACGTCTATTGAAATAGTTATCTAAGCACCTCCAGGCAGGAACTTTTTGAATCACCCTGTGCTAGACCAGATTAATTTTAGAAAATGCAGTTTGTTAATGTCATTATTTAGCAACCTTCATTGATTTTCTCCTTTGCACAGTGGTGATTTAAGAGCTTAGGCTGTGGAGCCGGACTGTCTGGATTCAAATCTCAGTTTTGCCACTTACTAGAAGCGTGATTAGGGTTCTCTATGCCTCAGTTTACTTGTAAAATGGAGATAATAATAATAAACATTTGCCTCTGTTTTGTGTGAAGTATATTTATGAATACCTGCCAGGTTTTATACCTTTATCTAAACTTATAGCTAATTATTTTTACTATTTTTCATTATTTAAGAGTCAAACATTTTAGGATGCCATTAAAAATCCTCTGGCTCAGATGAATTATTTACTGTTTCCCCTGCTTGTTCTATACTTTCTCCATTCTGCACATTCTTTTTCTCTAAGAGGACTGTCCTTTTGTCTATATAGTTTTAGTCAAATACTGTCTATTCTTCAAGTTCCCTATTGAAAGACTTCCTGTCTGACAAATGTCTGTCCTCTTCTGACAATTTTAGCATATTCATTTTATCTGTGGGAGTTCACAGCATGCTTTTTTAAAATGCAGATTCCTAAGCTGCACCTTGCAATATTTTAAATTCATTAGGTCTTGAAAGAACCACATTCTGAGGTAAATAAACATTTACTTGTATAATGACATTTTCAACTTACTTTATATTGTAGTTGTTTTAGCATGTTTTTATCCTCTTCTCCTAAACTTATAGAATGCCTGCAAAAGCATGAATAATAGTGGCATCCATTTCATGATATTAAAAGGATAATGTAGGTAAAACTTAGCATGGGCCTGGCAAGTAGTAAGTGCTCAGTGAATGTTAGTTATTAATTCTTCTTCTTTCTGTTCTTCTCCTTCCTCCTCCTCCCTCTCTCTTTTTCTTCCTTCTCCCCTTCTCTTAATTGTCAATATATAATAATTATTATTACCATTACGTTTGGTCTTTCAGTTCTTAATAAGCAGTGTATCCAAAGTTCAGTACTGTGCTGAGAGCCCTGAGTGTAAATGTTCATCAAATTGAAGCAATAGCCATAATGGTAAATATACCTTATGAAAGAATCAAAAAACAAGTAAATCTGTGTGTATTTCTCTTGTATTGAATGCTATTTTTTTTCTAGAAGCATTAGTTCTAAAATCATTATTGATAAAGAAAGTCAGGTACAATCAGTGAACCTACAAATTTGCTTAATGCTGGGCCATTGGATTGCAATGAAGGTTTTTCTACTGGGAGTTTAAGTTAAAAGACTTCATTATTATGAGATAGTTTTCCCCCATTAACATCTTTCGAGATATATTAGAGTAGTTATCTGAAAAGGTCAGCTTTTCCTGCTTAATTTTTTGCAGATATAGAATTAAGTGCAGAGATATTAACTTCTCACCTATATTCATTATTTTCAAGAATTACCAAAAGAAATAAAAACCCTAAAACTGGACGTTACAACCTGAGTTTCATTTCCTTGGATTGTGTTTCCTTGTCTCCCTTCAAAAAATTTAAACAATTCTGAGAGATAATCACACAAAAACATGATTGAATGCCACATTAATTGGGTATTTGATATCTTTACAAAAGGAATGAGAGGTTTCACAAGGAACAGCGTAAAATGAAAGATCCAGAGATCCATAGTGGACATTCGTGGAGATAGAAGCAATTAAGTGCCTAGAACAGGGTTTCTCAGCCTTGTCATAATTGACATTTTTGGTCAGAAATTTCTTTGTTGTGGGGTGCTGTCCTGTGCGTTGTAAGATGCTTAACACCATCCTGGGTCTGTATCCACTAGATGTTAGTTATAACCCCCATTCATGACTGTCAAAAATATCTCCAGACATTGCCAGAAGTCCTCTGAGGGCAAAGATGAAGGATGGAGGAATAATCATATTAAGTACTTTACAAATATCATGTCTTTTAATCCTTATAACAAACCAGATAATTAAGTATGATTTACTAAGCTAGGCCCAGAGAAATTACATTTTTCTAAAATTACAGACTTAATTCCAGAACTCAGAAATCAACTCAGTTCTGGTCACCCTATACCTTACACGCTTAACAACCATATAGAGTTGAAGGGACGGTGAGAAGGTGGCAAATACACAGTGTGCTGACCTAATAATTTTACTGACAGCCAGCACTGGCCAGCTTTCTCTTTGTTAGAATCACATTTTACAATATATTGCTTACTCAAGATATTGGTCCATGCGTAGAATTTTAAAAGTTATTTAACTTTATTTCCTACTTTGTATTCAGAGCTTGGATTATAGTCATTAGATTATCATCGGTGAAAGTGTTTGGAAGCCAGAAAAAAGGCAGTTTTACTACTACAATAGATTCTATGACCTTTCACAGTAAACATTGTACACAAAAAGAGTAAGTGTGCAAAACCTGATATATCAGCCATAAATAGCCAGTATTTTCTACCTTTATTTTTGTTTTTGAAGCTTTTATCTATGAAGTATTACCTTAAAAAAAAACCAGTTAAAGACTAAGGTAGGACAAGAATGACTCATTTGTTCAACCAACATGTATGTAGTCCCCATATGGGAAAGGACTTCATTTTATTTACTGCTATTTCCCCTGAATTTCGTACAGTACCTAGAAGGTAGCTGGCAACATTAAGTATCAAATGAAAAACCAAAAGAAAGAAAATAAGTATTCTTATAATTAATATATATATATATATATATACATATATACACACATATGTACAAGTACATGATGTACATCTATATACATATGCATCCATCCATATATATATACACATATATGTTTATACATAAATAAAAATGCTAAGTAAATGCTTTCCTTAGCTAATAGTCTGTGAAAGCATAGAAGGCAGGGAATGGATGAGGAGTATAGACATTTCAAGAGATAATAAAAGAGTTAAATTTAAAGCAAATTTCTGAATTTATGAGAATACCAAATATTTTAATGTTAAATTAATATATATATATTACATATATTGCCTTGCTTATCACTCCTACCTCTTATTAGCCAAATGAAACTTAGACCATTACAGTCTGACCCAATTGAACATCAGTTGAGCAGAGCTTATCATTACTATCCACAGCTTTCTTAGTTTTCTACTGCTGTGTGGTAGATTGAGTTAAGTACCCCAGAAAATTCATTTTCTTAATTTTAGTCCACATTCTTGTAGCTATGAAAGCATTATAAAGAGGACTTCTTGAAGATGTTATTTTCCGTCAAGGTGCGGCCCAGCCGAGTGAGGGTAGATTTTAATCCACATGCACTGGAGACCTTATAAAGAGAAAGCCACAGAAAGGAGCCAGAACCTGGAAGTCATGGGAAACTGAAGCAAAATGAGAAGGCACCGCCTAGTGAAGCAGAGATGTTACGGCAAGCCCACACCAGGATGCTGCTGACCCCAACAGGAAGCAAGCCTTCTGCGAGCCTCTGGAATCCTGAGCCAATAAATCCTTTGTTTAAACCAACCCACTGTGTGGTATTTGTGACAGCAGCTCAGCAAACTAAGACTCTGTGTGACAAATTATCATCAGCTTCATGTCTTAAACAACATCCATTGATTGGCATACAGCCCTGAAGCTCAGGAGCGCAGTATGACAGGGCTCTCTACTCAGGTAGCTCAAGCTCAAAATCAAAGTGTTAGCCAGGCTCATCTGCAGGCTAGATACCCACTTCCAAGTTCGTTTTTGTTGTCAGCAGAATTCAGTTCCTTGTGTTTGTAGAATGGAAGTCCCTGTTTCTTGCTGGCTAATAGCTCCTAGAGAGCACCTGCCATCCTTCATACTTAGCCCCTCCATCTTCAAGCAAGCAATAGAGTGTCAAATCCTTTTCATCCTTCTAATCTCAGACTTCTGTTTTGCAAACAGTTAGAGAAAACTTTTCTTCTTTAAAGGGTTTTGTAATTATGTCAGGCCCATCCGGATACTCTCCAGACTTTAAAGTGCCATGTAAACATAACTTTAACGATGGGAATAAAACTCATCGAATACACAGTGCTTCGGATTGCACAGGGCATGTGCACCAGGGGGAAGGAAATCTTGGGAACCATCTTAGAATTCTGGGTGCCACAGTAGTCTTCCTCCTTTTCTCGTGGAGTCCTCATTGACTGCTAGAACATGTTAGCCACAGTACCCAGGACAGCCTTGATCTTACCAACCATCACTGTTGTTGTCATTGCCTTTTTTTTATTTTAACTTTTCTATGTTCTTTTTTAAGCTGTAAGCATGGTAATAGCAAGACCTAGTGTGCATTCATCACAACTGCATTCCTGGCACTTAACTCTTTGCCTTGTCCACATAAAATCAAAGCTCCGTAAATATTTATTGAAGGAGAGAATGAAAAAAAACACCATGAAATCCTATTGTATAGCAGGCTCCATCCTGCCTACTTTTATAGCTGAGCCTTATTCTCATTCTTCAAGTCTCAGCTCAAAATTTATTTTCCCAGCTCATTGCGACACTGCACATGGTCTCCCCAATCACTTCCTATGTCATTATCCTGTTTATTTACTTCCCATCTCTCATCACTTTCTATAATGATCTTTTACTTCACTATTGCTTATAGTTACTCTGGATTTTTGGAATACCAGAAAATTAGTACTTTATTTGTCTCATTCATCAGTGTATCTCTAGAGTCTATCCTACCACCTGTTCCTGAATGGGTGCTTAATAAATACTTAAAGAATGAATGATGGATTGGCAGAACTGTCCTACGAGGCTTAGATGTAATTTTTCATGGCCTAAAATGTAACCTGCACATTGAGTGCATTACAGAAGATTTGTATTTTTGATAATTATTTCAATCTTAAATAAAATCTGTAATCCTCACTCTAATTACAAATTGCATTTACCTCACACTTTGTTACATCAAGAACGTTTCATACTAATTCATTAACAGACGTAAGGTGCCTCGAGATGAAACTAAACAGAGATTTTAAAAGTATGTATTTGAGCAGCAGTTATCCTCAAAACAAGGGGAATTTCTTATAATCAAAATACTAAGTTCATTGCATAAATTTATGTCGGTAGCATTCACTTGGACATAAACATTTTGCACAAGGAACAATGGGTTCTCATATTTGGCTTCTAGTGTTTGTTTTTGTTTTTTTAAACTAAGATGAATCACTGTCTTTCTATGTTCTTTCCTATGTTATTCTGGACAGCCAAAGTAAAAACAATATGACACGTGTCACTATTTGTAAAGCACTTTGAGCTTCCCAGAGCTCTGTGTGCCATCACCGATTTTAACTCCAAGCATGTTCTTCTCTTAATCCCATTGTCAAGTAGAAAGTGACAGTTTCTAATACTTTGCAGCTTGAAAAACTGTTTCCCAGAAAACACCTTAATCAGTATAAATTTAGGTGGTCGTGGGTATTGTTCTATAAGCTAAAAAAGTCCTGTTGTAAATTTAAGTATCGAAAATGAAATCATTTAGATGCAAACTGTAAGTAAATTAATCCTTGATTCTTTTTCTTTGAAATCCTAATAGCTTAGAGCTCTAAATGCAGTGTGAATAGAAAGAGACTTGACAGCTGCAGACTACTGCCACTTGAGACAGATTGATAAATGCACCACTTTGAAAAACCTCCCTTCATTATTTACTAATAATTATTTTCTATTGGCTCTTCTGTCAACACTTACCCATTAAGTCTATCAAATGTAACTGATTAATGCTAAATAATCTCCTAAGGCTTTGCACTTAAAATAGAAAATTTTACTAGAAACTTAGAAACTGCCTTGGAATTATGTGCTACGCAGAGTCTTAGAGTTTCCTATCTTAAAAAAAAATTGAGTTTTCATTGACCTTTTGATTTAGATATTCAGTTTTTACAATTTCTGCTGTCGACTTGTACATCTTCATTTTCTCCACACCCCATCATTTGCCCATGGTGAGGTGCTTGTATGTTGAACTCTACCCCCTTACATGTGACCTTCTGTTTTCCTCCATATGCCTCTTCTCTATCCTGTACAAACTCCTGTACAGTCCTTTCGACATTTTAGAATAATCACTTTTTTGCATGTCTGTCTCGCCCCACAGCCTATAAAAATCCCTAGCCTTTTCGTCTAATTTGTAAATTCGGGCATCTGGAAGGCCAAAACTGGACCTCAAAATAATAGAGGAAAAATTGCCAGACAAGATTAGATCACACAGCAGCCTCCTCTCTACTCTGCAAAATCTTCCGTAGCCCTCATTCTGAAGTCGACATCTACTTTTAACCATACATTTTGGTTCATATTTGAGAGGCTCTCTCTCTGTGAAAATTATGGGTGTTCGCTTTCTACATTGTAACTGCGGAAGGAAATATATGTCCTCATTTTATGGCCCTGATGGCATGTCGGTAAGTCAAAGGACTTTAGCGTAGATGTTTCTAATAGTTCTGTTATTGTTAGGTCAGCCCTGGGAGGCAGTCAGCGCAGGGATGGTACCTGATGCTCCCTGTGCTCTGGGTGTTTTACAACAAAGTTCTGTGACCTCAATTACAGTAGCAAGGATTCATCTTCTCTCAATTTCGTACGCTGAGCAAAGTCTCAGTCTTACAATCCAAATGATCCAAGAACTCACGTAAAATGATTAGAACTGAGACTGGAAAATACTCATTTATTTTTAAAGGGAAACAGTTAAGGGGAGCCTCAAGCTGCTTCTATTAATATGACTAATCATGGTACTCAATTGCATAACACTTCTGTCCACAGGTTATTTAAATTCAGCTGACATATCTGACTCTCAGTGTTTTGCGGTAACAAGCATAGCTGTCATTGCACATAACACTAGGTTTACTTTGAGCAGAGCAAATGGCCACCACATTGAAGATCTTCCGTTTTAATATTTAGTGAAAGAAATTTGGATTGTTGACCAAAACTTCTTGGTCACTTCCCACGGGAAAAGGATGTCTTTTGGAGGACAGTGCTGAATAAGCTTGGCATATGCTGACACTCTGTTACAGTCTTTTCAATAGCAGAATCATTTCCAGGCCACCAGACACAGTGAATAATTCCTGAATGTGCTACATGTGGTGTGGCCAAGATGACAGGATCGCCATCTGGAATAATATTTCCTCGCAGCAGACATCCTTTATGGACAGATAACGCACGCAGATCATGTATCAAGGACTTGAATTCTTCAGACATTTCCACGCTGGACTTTGCGGTTATAAGTAACAAAAGCAATTTTACAGCAACAGAACATTATTACAGATAAGAGCTACAAGAACCACACCCTATCGCCTTTTTTAACTTTCAGGTATTAAGAAGGGTACAGCATCCACTGATAAAGAAACAGGACCTTCCTTAGCTTCTCCATCTATTGTGGAAGAGATTGCATTGCTATTTGGCATGGAAAAAAGAGAAAGTTAACCAGTGACTGGGACAGCTCGGACTACTGAGAAGATAAGGATGATATCTGGAGAAACTAAGAAATCTTTATGTCTCAACCTGTATCATCAAACTGAATGCAGCAGCCATAGCAATATCCTGATTTCATTTCTCTTTCAACAGCATTGTTTCATTGTCTTTCATGAATAGTCTTCTCACCTTTCTGAATCCCCTAACTTTATTTTATAGCCCCCAACTGAGTTGCCTTTCATGCTCCTTTTATTAATGAATTCATTATCCCATATGTTTTCAAACATTTTTCTAAATTAACAGAGTCCATCTTTATGTTAAATCAATATAGAAGCTAAAGATATAAAATAGATAAATATCTGCTTGATTAAATTAAGACTGATATGCCTGGCTCTCTGACAGGTCAGGCTGACCCCTACTCTTTGACATCCCTGGAGTTATTTTCACAGCACGTGTGGAGATCCCTTGAGCCATTTTCACACACTTCTGCCTTTGCTGTGATGATGTATCTGGAGTTACTTCTCTTTCTCTAGTGTGAAAGGAACCCCGTTATAAACTTAAATCCATCTGGTGGAGTGCAGAGACAGTACCTAACAAACAGACGTTTTGAACTAGGCTATTGTAATAGAACACAAGGCTTCCTTACTCTTATTTTCAATTAGAATGAACAGAGTTGGATAAAAGAAAATATCCAGAAGGATGTACAGAGGAATAATGTGAAATGTAATTATACTCTTTTTACAATTGTCAACCAGCATCTTTGACGGTAACTTGCACAACCTATAATTATACATGTGAAATCTTGCCTTTAGCCATACATGTCTTGCTGTCATGCTCCCCACAGGCTGAAGAGGTCTGTAAAATTGTATCTGGATGAAACGTGTTGTGGTTGTGTTGGTCTAAGTTTCACTCTTAGACTTAATTGATATGCAGGATAAAAATAGGACATTGTGTATTTTTCTGGCTGGTGAAAACTTATCTTGAGAGCATTTCTTTGGTTCACTGAGTATGCATATACTCAACCTACGATTCCCTGTTTCTAGTGGCAAAGATGTGATAATGAGGAATTGGAGGTAAAGAAAGTTATAAAAAGTTTAGCATTCCATTTTTATGTATAGGAGCATGAAAAGAATACATAATGAAAGAACTTATAATAAGTTTTCACTTATTAACAAATTACAATAGACTAGTTGCTCTTTATTTCAGTAATTATTTTTTAACGACAAAGACTTATACATGATTATGTATATAGAATGCAAATAACAGATTTTTTATTTGTTCCTTGGTATGCAGCAAATAATTCATAATTTTGGAAGCCACGTTTTGATTTATGCAAATTCGCAGAAAGCACATGGCTGATTTTCATTATAAAAACTAAGTTAGAAGGGGTTGTGTATATATCAGCTTTAGTAATTAGGGGAATGGCACATCATTACATAAATACCTGCTTCAGTAATAGGGTACTTTAGTACAAACTTATTCCTATGGACCATAAGTCCCATGTGATGTGGCTTCATCACAAACTCTGATCCCATGCACATATTTGCTATGCAGACATTTTAAATATCTTTCTGTTTCTCAGACCAGCAAAAATTGCTTTTTTCTTTGCTAGATTACACCTTCCTACCCCAGATCTTCATATTAATAGGTCTCAAAATAAGTTTTACCCTGTCCATTGGACTACACAGAAAAGTTACTAAAATATTCTCCCAGTACTTATTTTATCCCACTATCATATTTCCATTATTTATTTGATTTTGGGAGGGAAGTGCATGGGCTGGGAATGAAAACCGGGTCTTCTGCATGGCAGGTGAGAACTCTACCACTGAACTACCCTTGTACCCCGCCCCCATATTTCCAAAATATTGTTTAGTTACATTTAAATTTACTTGTATATTTTCTCCCCCAATTAGCAAATAATCACCGAAAGGCAAGAATTTTCATCTCCAACGCTCTTTTACTTATGCCAAGAATAACATTTGGCAAAGAGCAGTCATGTGATGTATATATCAGTTGAAAAATTTAAAGAAATATTGAATGAGTAAACATATCAATAAAACATGTCTTTTAAAGTCTGGTAGTCAAAAACCAACACACCGAAAATACTCATTTCAAAACATGCTGTACACACTATAAAATTAACTGAACAACCTGCAAAAGTCAAAAATGAATGTATTATAGTATGCTAATATTAATTTATCATTTAAATTTTCTTGAAAGGAAAATGTAAAATTTTCAGTTCCAGATAGCACTAATGGAGAGTTGTTCAAAATAAAAAACATGTCTGTTGTTCTTCATCTGTAGATTCAAAGGCAAGATGTGCTTCTTTGTATTAATTCATAGCCTACTTGAGGGACCCTCTGGGTCCACCAAAAAGTTTGAGAAATACTATACTAGCCTTGCAGAGACCAGATATTATTGTGAGGAGCAGTTGTCAAAGCTTCGGTAGGATTTTTTTTTTTTTTTCCTTTGGCACAGGCAGGCTCCAGGAATCGAACCTGGGTCTCCAACGTGGCAGGCAAGTATTCTGCCACTGAGCCACCACTGCCCTACCCTTCAGGAGGATTGTGTGCTCCATCATCACTTGAGATGCTGATAGAGTTACTAGCCTGTCTAATAGACTCTTCCCTCTGGATTTTAGTACCAGCTCAAATTAATACTCTGAAGAAGCAGTTGCTCCTGTCATCTCCATATCCCTTCATGTAGACCTTCAGCCGTTTACATATTACATTTAGTGTATCTGTTTACACATCAGCCTCTTTCACACCATTGGAGTCTATTTATAGGTAAGAATTAAATTTTGTGTCTTCACTGTCTTTCTCTCTGCCTAAGAAATAAGTGTCCAGTGGGTGTCAATGAGTAAGTGATTAATTATTTCTTAAGGTAATTCTAAGAACCAAAGGTGTTGGGAGTCTTGATGCTTCCCTCTTCTGGATAACTAATGCACATGTTGTTTGGCATATTTCATGTTATCATATGTCAACATGTACAGAAACTGTTTTTCAAAAATTAAATCTGTAATTAATGACTCACTAAAATAACCTTTGGTGTACATCATGCTATTGTGTCTTCTGTCAGTGCTGCTGAAGATATAACTTGAAGTCTTATAAAAATAATATAATGGCTTTCTGTCACATTTAAAGGAACTTAAGAATACTGTATTTCTTTCCTTAAATAGAAAAATGCATTATATAAATTATTCCATTTATGATGAGAAAGTGGTAATTTTTTTATTAATGAGCAACAGAATATTGAGCTCAAATGGTTTAACCCATTGTCTCTTATAATCCCTTAGAGTAGAACTGTCTTAAGTGCTGGTAGAATAGCTTATCAGCATAAAGCCATTGAAGAAAAATGCTATTGATTCTCCTTATCAGCAATTAATGAAATGCTTTGTTCACTGGAGTCAGCGAAGAAAGCTAGAATTAAATATGTCAAATGGCAGCAAAAGCAGTGTGCTCTGGTGCCACATACAATGGCAGTATCATAATTCTAAGTAGAGAAGACAATGCAACCCCTTATTTTAAAAAAATGCATAACTCGGATGCTAATTTATCTCTAGTACTTCTGTCAGTTAAAAATGAAAACCATATATACACATTTGAACAAGTAACTCTGGAATCTCTGGGTATGGAGACTTTAAATGAATCTTTTTTTTTTTTTGCATGGCATACTTTTAGAGCTAAGAACAGTAGCTTATATATTGGTAGAAATGTTACCAACAAAAGAAGCTCTTAACCCTTTAGAGCCCAATGGAACTTTAAAAATCCTCATAATCTGAAATCCTGGGTTTCTGAACTACTAAATTTACTATTGTCTTGCTTGTTGAAGCTCTATCTGTACAAAGCCAACTAGAAATATTGCCTGGTATGTGTAGGAGCTACTCAAATGTGTTTAAACTAGAGCATTATACAAAAAATATAAAAGCTAGAAAATGTTAATCACTAGCATAATTTAGCAGATCAGGAGACTAGAGCCCTTACAGTAGTGATGCTGAAAGTTCAGTCCACATTATATTCCTGGCCCCCATTCCCATGATTGGTTCAGAAGCCGGAGGTTTGGTCCAGATGATTTCGCAGGTGATAAGCAGGTAATACTGAAGGGTATTTTGAAAGATGCAGAACCAAAGTCAGCTGTTCACTAGTTCAATGCATCTCTATTAGTCCATAAATTTTGATGTAAAATTAAAGCAGTCTGCAATCTGATAAAGAGCTACTGTAGAGCAGTGTTTATTTTGAATCACAAGGCTTACTAGGCACATAGAATTTTCATAGCGCAGTTATTTGTAAAACGAAAACTTCTGCCTACTCTTATATACCATCATCACAACAAACCTAGAGTATGTTAAGCAGTAAAAGAATTGTTTTCTGCCAAGTTACTAGATAATTTAGTTATTTGGCTTCGCACAACTATAAATTTATTTGCCACAAGACACTTATTCTCTAAAGATTTGATTCTTTTGCCAATTGAAAATTCCATTTAAAAATAGATGAGTGGAAGATTACAAATAACTAGGCTATTCTTTCTCCTTTAACACATCAAAGGGTATAATTTCATTGATATAAGTTGTGACTAGTTTCTAAAATGTGCCATCTTTACATTAATTTGTATGTTGTCTTTTGGTAAATTGCATTTGGCATGCAGATGAAAGAGTAGAAGAAAGCTACATTTTAAGTTGCGTGCGTGTGTGTGTGTGCTTGCAATATTTCATAATGAAATCTGGCGAGAAACCCTATTAATTTTATAAGCTAACAGCTGAAGAACATGTCAAAAGAGATTATTAGGTACATTTTGACATTTATCAAGAGTAATGTTGCTGGCACATCTTTATTTTTATATTGCTTAAAAGATGTGCCAAAAATCTCTTTTCTTCAAATGTGGAAATGTATATTATGGATTTTAAATTATTTTACTTTTCTTGAAGTTCATGTCTATGGCATTTTAAATTCAATGTTAGGATGATAGGCAAACATAATTTTCCTGACCTCTGAAGAAAGTAAAATTGTTTTTAAATGTTACATAAATTTGACAGTAATATATGTGAGTTTTCTCCCCATCCATCTTTTTCTTTTCTTTCCTTTCCCTTTATTTTTCTTTTTTCTTTCTTTTCATTTTCCTTCCTTTCCTGTTTTTTTTTCTTTTTTTGGGCATATTTAGAGGTAAATTTTTCATCTGGCAGATTAAAAATATTAGATTACATCCTGGTTACAGTAATTACAGTTTACTGTTGATGGTATCATTGGTAGAGCAATCCTAATATCTAATTTATAGCAGTATCATGAATGATTAATTCACCATAATTTTGATCATGGACTATAATCATGATGCAACAGGTGGTTATTGGAGATAGAAACTTTTGATATTTATTAGATGTGAGGTGATACCTAAAAACATTTAAACAATTCAGGTTGAAAAAAATCAGCAGATTGTGGTTTATGTGAATGTTAAGTACACGGATTGAAGCTCTCTTTCTGGAATGACCAAAGCCTGGTGGTTTGGCTGTCTTATGTACACCCCTGATCTGCAAAACGAAGAGATCTAGTCCATCTTTGGGCCCTTATGTCTGAAATAGAGTAGGTCTGAACCATTTATTTTTAAATGCATTAATAGAGGAATGAATAAATGAAAGCAGAGTTACCCTGACTTCAATAACCAGTATTATCTCACCCTGACAATTTGTGATTTTTGCATCACTCCCCATGTAAACCATACCCCAGCTAGCCTGATTAACTTTTCTTTGCTTGACTTTCCCCAGCTCCTTCCCACCTTTTGCATGCCAACCTCTTTCTCACCGTAATCCTTTTCTTCTAGATAATCATAGCATGGGCTGTTCTTTCCTTCATTCACATCTCTCCTCTCTTGAAATGCTTTCCAGGCCACCTCAACTCCAGCCAACATCTCTGAAATGCATGTGCATTATATACTGGCATATTAACTATACATATAGATACATGTATTCATATGTATATGCTATATATATGAATGTTGTGTATATACATATATGAATATATACATATTGACTCTCTTGTACAGCCACATAAATATTATATATATATATGTGCTTATATATAATGCTTATTATCCTCTCCTTCCACTAAAGCCCAAGCTCCTTGAGAGCAGCAACCTTTTTATCCTATTCACCGAGTATACAGAACAGTGCTTAGTTTGTGAGATGTAGGTGCTTTAGGATACATTTTAGAAAGTTTATAAACAATACTATCATATTCATTCAGTCATCACATCCTTAGATAGATTACTCCTATAGAGAAAAATTAAACATTATAATACAAATTTTATATATATATATAATATACATTTATTTTTGTTTGCAATTTCAATTAAGGAAGAAACATTTCATAGTTAATAATAGGGATCGTTTTAAAAAACAATGTAACAGAGGAAGGTAATTTGAAGTAGATTTTACAGTTTAAATTTAGGTTATCTAAACATATGTGCTAGAAGATGTATGTGTGAAATCGTGCTTGGTTTATCACTTGGAGTAGCAACAGGAAACAATATAAAATCATGAGACAAATTTTTGAAAACATTGCCCTGTAAAAATCCCTTCCTTATATAGTGCTTTCAACAGTACTAAATAATGAATTTTTAAAATTTATTTTTTTCCAATAAGCCATGTAGATAGGAATTGTCTTCTTTCTTACCTTCCTTCTTTCTCTCACTTTTTAACTTTCATGCACTGTCAGGTGAATAGAGAATGCTCAGGTAAAAATATAATGGGGGGATGAAAGTGTCCTGGAGTTTTGATGTCTAGCTTCTTATCCTGTCTTTTTCATTAATATTTGTTTAATTTCAGGTTTTTCACTTGTAAAATAAGGAGCTTGATCTAGATGATGTTTAACATTTTAAGATTAGATGATTCTATTAAATATAGTTGGATTGACTTGATTAAAATTTAAGTTAGTTTTCAGACATTTTAAAGCCATGCCCTACTATTTCAATTCTGTCAACTATTCCCTTTGTTTTCTCTTTTACTGTATGAATGTGGGATGCTGACCCTGAATCAATCAGAGGTGGGAACTATACAGCCTGAGAAAGCTGGTATAAGAAGCCAACAGTTTAGAGACATTTATGCTTTGCTTTGGATACTGGCAAATATAAAGTTTTAAACTTTTTTTTTTTTTAACTCAGCTTTCCAAGGTAATAACTTTAAGGTTCCAGAATCCATTGGCTTAGGTACACTTTGCAACAAAATGTACAAGAGGGCTCCTGGTTTCATATTGTAGAGGCTCAGAGGAAATAGTATTGTCTAATGTTATCCATGGATAAATGGTTGCTAAATTTAAAAGCAAAAGGCATTGACTACCTTAGACGGGCTTCCTCTTTTGAGTTTCTTTTTTGTTTTTGGTCTATTAAAGTAAAAGTGAAGTAGCATTTGTATGTAAAACAGAAAGAACCTCTCCAATCCAAACTAATGCATGGTCAGATTGTGTGTGTATATTAAACTTGCATTTGAGAAGAAAACAAGATCCTGATAATTGCTCTCAAAAGGGTTTTTACTTGCATTAACTCATTTTTAAAATAGAGAAATTTTACATGATCCCTTAGTATAATTATGTTGAGTGATTTATTAGAACAAAATAAAAATATATCTGAAGCTCTGTATTAGTTTGTTAAGCTGTGGGAAAGAAATATAACAGAAATAGAATGGCTTTAATAAAGAGAGTTTAATAAGTTGCAGACTTAGCATTCTAAGCCTATGAAAATGTCCAAAATAAGGCATCCAGGGAAAGATACATTAATTCAGGAAAGGTTGATGGGTCAGGAACACCTCTGTCAGCTGGGAAGGCATATGGCTGGCATCTTCTGGTCCTTTGCTTCTGGGCTCAATTGCTTTCAACCTGTGATCCTGTTGGGGTTCTTCACTTTGCTTCTCTGGGGTTGGCTTTCATCTCTTGGCTTGGCTTTCTCCAGGTTCTGACTTGCTTAACATCTCATGATAATGTCTTCTGGGCTCTAAGCATCTCCAAACATCTGTGTCTCTGTTCTCTGAAGCAACTGTTCTCCAAGCATCTATGTGTGCTCACTCTGTTGGCTTTGCTTGGTCAGCTCGAACTTTCTCCACAATGTTTATTCTTTTGAAGGACTCCAGTAAACTAATCAAGCCCCAGCTGGAATGAGTGGGGTCACATCTCCATTAATTAAAATATGGAGATTTATATTTTAATAAATAGGGCATGTCACGTCTGGGTGGAAATAATCTAATCAACACAGTATTGAATACAGGATGAAAAGGAATGGCTGCCCCTACAGTTTTCAATCAGGATGAAAACATGGCTTTTCTGGAGTACATAATACTTTCAAACCAGCACAAACATCAATATTACTTTATCCTTTATTATCACTAACTTCTGACCATATTAAAGAAGAAAATATGCGGAATCCTGTCTGTTTAAATGTGATGACCAAGACTACATATCAATGGCAATTCAGAGCAGTGAAACATGTAGATCTCATTTTGGGGATGGTGGAGAGCTAATAATATGAAAGGAACAAGTAGTATATTTATCTATGAAATTCTTCACAAATGAAGGGAAAATCTTCATTTCCACAATTTTATGTTTCATTTTTCTATGGCAAAGAGAAATATTTTATTATATTGTTTCTAGACATTATCTAGAATTGGGAAAGAGCATGAAAACAACTGGAAATTAATTAGTGTGAAAGATTAAAAACAAACACAGTTTTCTTGGATTTGAAAAAATATTGATACTGGGTTAAAACGTTCCATGTAGTATAATAACAGTATTGAATATAAATAAAAATAGCAGAAGTATTGGAATAGGATAGAAATTAAATTTCATAAAATTAAATTTTGTTTTTTGGATTGGTTTGATTTTGCTTCTTTGGATTACATGTCCTGGAATATTTTTTATTTTGTTTATTATGTTTATTTATAATAATAATGCATTATTGGTTAGATTTTTCAATTAAGCTCTTCCATCCTATTATGTAATGCTATTTTCACAGTCACACTGAAGGAAGGCAGAACAGCTTTTATTACTTTTATTTTAGAAATTAAGAAACTGAGACTTAGAGAAAAGAAGTGTTTTAAGGAAACTAATAAATTGCAATGCCAGGATCCAGTCCAAGTGCTTATATTCTAAGTCCAGTGTGTTTTTAAACATTACCACTTTTCTGTGCATTTTCAAAAAAATCAAGTGTTATAATATTAATAAATTAATAAATTAATTAATTTGGGTTTATCCTTACTTTGATTTGTTTTCTACATTTAATTCTTAATTTTTACCTCTAGAGTCATATTAGATTAATAAAAGATGAGAATTTAGGTAAATTTCAATTGCCAGATGATTTACTTACCTAGGACTAATATATCTTCTAGTTTCCTAACCCTAAAAGGTATGTGCATGGAGGGGAATTTTTCTGAATTAGATATTAATTTAATCTCCTTCTATTTCCTCTTATTAAGAGCTCCTGCCATGACACTTCTATACCTCATACATTCAGAAGGTGGCACGAGCATGACCTAATGAGCTAGAGGGACTCCTCTCAACTGTGAATCCTCAATCTTTCCATGCCTGATTTTCTGCAACACCTATCGGTGATGCTGCCACAAAATTCGGCACTTTTTTAGAAATCAGTGATCGATTGTGTCTAGGTTGCCTTATTTCCTGTAGCTTCAAATATTGCCTGTCTTCCAGCTAGACCATAACCTGTCCATAAGCATAGGATTGAAAATGTTTCCTGAGTGGTAAAATATATGTACTCAAAGAAACTTGCAGATTAAATTTACCTGTCTAAAATGCAAAGATTAAGACAACATCCTATTCATTCTCCTTCAGCTCATTTTAAATCCAATATATCTTTTAAGCTTTTGAATATGTATATTACACCTCCATTTCATTAATATAGATAATTAAAATTGGATTAAATGTAACTTTTATGACACCTTTTTAAATGTCCAACATTCTTCCAGTCTGTTCATACTTTTTGTTATTTTTGAAAGCATAATTTGAAATAGGAAATTTAAAAGAGAAAAACATCACAGCATCTATGTATATGAATGTAAATTAGATTTTAAGCCTAGAAGCTACAGAGAATATCCCTTTTTTTCCGGTATAAAAATAAAAATGCACCAGTTTCCTTTAATGTACACCATGAGGGTTTGTGGAGTTTGCCTGACAAGTTGATTGTAGATGTGCAAAGTATCTAATCAGAGTAGCTGCCAATTGAATTAAAGTGGTTCTCAAAGAATTCCACCTACCTTTAAAGGTTTTTCTTCTGAACGCTGATTTTATGTATTTTAAACCATTTTGTTTTTTATATGTATACATTTTCTGCTGCTGACTTGGGGTGTTTTTTTTATTTTTCTTTAATTGGTGCTTAAAAAAACATTCAAATGACTTTTTTTTAGTATTTTTAATATAAGGCTTTAAACAAACATATAAACATTCTTAACACACTAACATTCTATGCATGGTGTACAATTAATCACATAGTTGTGTATTCATCACCATGATCATTTTTTTTTGAATATTTGCATCACTTCAGCATAAGAAATAAAGAAAAAAGAAAAAATTCAAACATACCATACCCCTCCCTCTCATTGATCACTGGTATTTCAGTCTACTCAATTTAGTTTAACCTTTGTTCCCCCTATTATTTATTTTTTATCCATATTTTTTACTCATCTGTCCATATCCTAGCTAAAGGAGCATCAGACACAAGGTTTTCACAATCACTCAGTTACATTGTAAACATTATATCTTTATACAATCATCTTCAAGAAGCTAGGCTACTGCAATGCAGCTCAGCAGTTTCAGGTACTTCCCTCCAGCCACTCCAATACACCATAAACTAAAAAGAGGATAACTATATAATACATAAGAATAACCTCCAGGATAACGTCTAGACTCAGATTGAAATCTCTCAGCTACTGACACTTTATTTTGTCTTGTTTCTCTCTTACCCTTTTTGGTCAAGAAAGTTTTCTCAGTGCTTTGATACCAGGTCCTGTCTCATCCCAGGATTTCTGTCCCACGTTGCCAGGGAGTTTTACACCCCTGGGAGTCATTTCCTAAGTCAAGGGGGAAGGGCAGTGAGTTTGCTTGCAGTATCGGCTTAGAGAGAGAGAGGCCAGATCTGAGCAATCCAATGATTTTTAAAACATTTGATTTTATGCAAAATTCAAATATGTATTCATAAAAATAATGAAATCTTGCTTTCCAATTGGAAAATAACTGGATTTATAAGATGTAAAATTTTGAAAATTATGATTCAGTTTTAGAAGAAACTAACAAGAAACCAAACGTACCATGAAAAGACTAATTCATGAAACTAAAAATCAAATAAAGTATTTTTTATTTTTATTATGTTTATTTATAATAATAAAACATTATTGCTTAAATTTTATAAGCAAGGTTATAAAGCTGGGGTTGACACAACCTGATATTTCGTAGTACAAGAATGAACACTTGAAAAAGTTTAACATACATTAATTTTACCTGTAGGTTAAAATTTTACTTTTAGGTTACCTCTAACTAGTGCTTTCAGACTGTTGTTTTGAAGAATATAAGTGGTATGCAGATCTAGCAAATCTATGTAGGTGGGATGAATTCGGGGATATACTGATTTGGTACAACATATTTGTTACATAGATGAGAAAACTGAGACCCGGAAGTGTTAAGTAAATTGTACAAAATTATTTTCAGAATATAGATTTAAATAAAGTTAGTAGCAAAGACCATATTTATGTAGAAAACATGAAAATACCATTTTAAAATCAATAACCACTAAGCATTTACTTAGGAACTACATATGTTGAGTGTTATGAGAAATACAGAAAAAAGGAGAGGGGCTGGGGTGGGGCTGACTTCCAACTCTCCTAGCCTTGCTGAGAAAAGTTCTCTTCTTAAAGCATTTGAACTACCAAAAAGTACCTTTAGCCGGACCAGGGACCATGTGCTGCAGCAATAGATACGCGCTCTCACCATTACATCCTCTCAGTCAGTACATTCACTTTCATTCACCCTGAAAATTTCAACTTTTCTCATAAGCATTACCTTATCCCATTCTTGCTGCTTAAAAACAGTCCTCAGTGCACCTCTCCAGTATGCCCTTCTGTAATCCTCTACTAGAGCGCTCTTAGAGTATTTTTCACTCTTGTCTTCCGACAGCCTCTATTTAAATGAGAACTTACCATGTACCTATTGCGATAATGCTAGATTTTTAATGTTTCTGGGTTGTTGCTCTCAAATCATTTAATCCTCATCCAATTTTCAGAGATATCACTTTGGAGTATTTAATGTTCATCGATTCATGTTAAAATTACATATTTTGTCAGGATGTAACTTCTCTGTTTGGCCTCTTTACAAATTATGAAAACCACATTTTTTTCTAGATTATTATTACAGCCCAACCATATCAATATGTAACAGATCTACTAGGAAAATTTGATATAATGAATATTCCTGGAACTTTGTCACCAGAGATTCTAATTCATTAGATTTTGGGGAAAAGCTGTGGGAACCTATCATTTTAACAAGCAGCAAATTAATTCCAGTGTCAGAATAAGGCAAATCATTTTGAAAAACACTAACTGTAAGATATTAAATATGGAGGTGAAAAGATAATTGGCGAATTGAACTAGCCCCTTGAAAACATGTTGATGAATTCTATTCAGTGCCATTTTATTGCATTTTTTTTTTCAGGTAAAACAGAGCATGCTATTACAACATCCCTCAAGATTGACTTGGTAGTTGAAATATCTTGGGTGTTCACGTTTATGAGGAACCAAATAAAATAAACAACTAACAACGACAAAAATCTCTCCACTAAAAGACCTCCAAGCTAAGTTTTAGCAAATCTATCTATATGTGGAATTCTACCAGGAATGAGAAAAAAAAAATCTGTCTTCTTATTCCTTATTGAATGGAATTACTCAGTCCAGGGTGACTGCTTTGCATTTAAGGATGTAGTTGTATTTGTAATTTCCAAAGGTTCATTGTGCTCCCAGATGATGCTTTTCTACTTGAAAGGAGTAAATTTAACCAAGAGCAAACTATCCATCATGTTTTCTCTAAAAACAGAAAATTCCAGTATTTTTATATGCTTTATTGTACATGTGAAACAATATGTAGTGATGTGGTAAATTTGCAACTCTGCTGAGTAGGTAGAAGAGTAGGGAATCTTCAGAATCCTGTCTTATTTCACACACATTCTTACGCAGAACAAGATAAATGGGATTAAGTTAGGCAGTTTAGCATCAACCCAAATCAACAGTTTATCCTTTCACTGTCAAGTCAACCAGGTTGCCTCCTATTTTTATCAGAATTTTACCAAGAAGTCCATTAGTGTGTCTTGTCCTTTCAAATGTCATTTAGTCCTGCAAGGTGGCTTCTAAGTCTGTGTTGATAGATTTATGCCACATCTTCTGGGTCAACATTCAGGCATCTTTAGCTTACCTTATAATTTGGAGAATTTTTTAAAATTTTAAGATTGAGAGGCTTTTTCTATATTGTTCTCTTTAAGCTTCTAAACCACTGCTCAGTATGGTCGCTTCAAATGAATTGCGTAGACTTGGACATGAAAAAAGAAGAAAAAGAAAAAAAAAAAACATTTGATACTTATGCTCTCCAGATATTTCTAAATAGTTTACTAAATAGTTTAATAGTTTTGCGACTGGACAATCCATTTACTTTATTTGTGTTATTCATAATAAAGACTTAAAATTCACAAATTATAGGAAAAGATGGTGATAACATGATAGTTTTGATTGACACAATTGGGTTAAATTCTACCAGGGAAAAAGGAGTTTTTCAAGAAGGAGATATGTATCTAATTGTACAAGTTGATTTTAACTGGACTGTCCCTCAAACAGAGAAAAATTCCTTCCCTACTTTGTCTGCAAGACATTAGTTTTCCATTAGAAAAAGAGAATATTTATTAATCCCAACATTAGAAAATTGTTTTACTAGGTCATTTTTCAAATATCTACATCACTCATCTGCTCCCATGAACAGTAATTGTAGATTATAACAATCTAAAAAATCAAATAAATTTAAATAATTTTAATTTAGTTCATCAGTACATTTTTTTCTTGTATGCTGTATGGCAGGGTCACATTTCATTCTTTTTCCATGTGAGTATTCCTTTATTGCAGCATCATTTGTTGAATTTTTGCTTGTTTGGCTTTGTTTGTTTTTTGGGAAATGCGTGAGCCGGGAATCGAACACAGGTCTCCCACATGGCAGGCGAGAATTCTACCACTGAACTACCCTCGTACCCCCAGTAAATACAATATCATTTTTTAAGAGTAATATCGGGTCCATTATTTGTTCACACTATGGCTAGGAGTGGGGAAAAAGGGTGTATCTGGATACTTGTTTGAACCTTCACAGTCCCTATATTAGTAAATTCAGAAGTACCTTTACTTCCATATGATGGGCTTCCTATATAATATTTCCTGGCTGGTTTTCTTAAAGCACAAAAGACACATTTATAAATCTCTACTATTGAATTATACTTGTTTTTCTACTTTCAATATTCATATATTCATTCATTTAGTAAATATTTATTGAATTCATAATTTGTATCAGATATAGTGATAAAGGGAACACTCCCTGAGCTCGAAGTTTATAATGTACTTAGAGAGATGACATACATATAAATAATCACAAAAAGAAGATGGTTTGTGTTAAATGTGATAGAGGGATTGGAAAAAAGATCCAGTAAGAGTTCACATGAGGGTGAGCCCACTTCTAGCAAAATTTCATTATTATAAACCCATTGGGGCTTTCCAAATTCTGTTGACATACTAAATGTTATTTGGTACTTTGCTGTTCACCAAGCTCTGGGGGAAATGGCATCATATTAAATTAATTATCCTTAATTAGTATAATGATTCTCCAGCTTTCTAGGGCTTTATCTTATTTTGACATCAAATTACTAAAAGGATACAGAATTCTCTGTGCGTACATTCTGTTTGCAGATGTGTATAGACAAAGACTAGAAGGAAGGATATGAAATGTACATTATGGTGATTTTATTTTCAGAATTGTTAATGATGTTATAATCATGGTATGATATATATTTATATATGTCTTTAAAAAGGTGAAAGACATCAGGCGATTGGTGTTTCAGCCCTCCCCATGAGGGAGGAGCCTCTAAATCAGGGAAGAATATTTTCTGACATGACTCAATTTGTGATTACTTGACTCCAATAAAATGATATCTGTAACAGTAACTTTTTCATAGTTCTAAGACTGAGAATTGAAAGGGAAAATGCTGTGATGTGAAAAAGGCCACACTTAAGGCACATGATAACCCCACCATAAATGTTAGCTCTAACAATTCTTACTGCTTTTCTTTGGGCTATAATACCCTGTTCTTTAATTTCCTATAGACTAAGTAAAAGGGGAAAGTTCAGCTTGTTCTCCATTTTGTTTTGTACTATGGAAAATAGTGGGACAAATCTTGAATAGAACAGTTTTGTTTGCATATTAAAACAAGTTACAAAAAAAAAAAAAAGGTTACATCATAGTAAGGAGTGGACACGCAGTTACACCCAGTAGGCATCTTCTGAGCCTTGATCGTAATGGAAATCACCACCCTTCCTTTCTTCTCTTTCTAGTGCACACACTGATAAACCCAAACCCCTGAGTTCATTAGCCTGTACTAGGAAACACTCCTGTGGAGATCCTGGAATGACTGCCCTAATGGAAACTGAGATGGGATCATTTTATTAAACTAAGTATTTTGTTAAACCTACCATATAATAGCTTAGGCTGAATTTTCTACCTGCACTCTGGTCCTCAAGGTTTAAGCAGCCTTTTGAATGTACAGTCAGTTAGAATAGTAGTGGCACACATCCAGAGAGCTGAACTCAGACACTTCCCAGGCTTTTTTGTGCTGGAAGTGCCATTTCCTCACAGAAATGCCTCACACGCTAGCCTATAAACACTTTGAGGGCAAGGAACAAGGTCAGTCGTGTTTATAATTGTTTTCCTAACGTCTAATTCAGTCCTTGACACAAAGAGACATAAAGCAATTGTTCAGTTCATGAATTAACTAATTATTAATGAAAAATATCTCAGTCACAAAGGGATAAAGAAGTTTTCATCATTAATATAGAGTTATTTAAGCATTGTGCAAATATAATATTTATGAAGTTAATAAAATATGTTTCATCTGGTCACACTGAAGTCTCTCTGTTTTAGTTTGCAAGCTGCTGGAATATGATATACCAGAAATGGAATGGCTTTTAAAAAGGGGAATTTAGGGCAGTGAGATGGTGGCTCAGTGACAGAATTCTCACCTGCCATGCCAGAGACCCAGGTTCGATTCCTGGTACCTGCCCATATTAAAAAAGGGGGGGTGGGGATTTATTATTAACTTACAAGTATACAGTTCTAAGGCTGTGAAAATGTCCAAATTAAGGCATCCAAGGAAAGATACCTTGGTCAAGAAAGCTGATGACATTCAGGATTTCTCTCTCAACTGGTGACATCTGTTAGCTTTCACTCCAGTCACTTCAATGGCTTCCCCAAGACTCTGTCCACTCTGTTGGTTCTGTTGGCTCTGTTGGTTCTAAAGCTGTTGCCAAAATGGTTCCCTCTTAAAGGGCTCCAGTAAGCAACCCCACCTTGAATGGGTGGAGACACATCTCCATGGAAGTCTTCTAATCACAAGTTACCATCCACAATTGGGTGGGTCACATCTCCATGGAAACAATCAGAAAGCTCCCATCCAGCAATATTGAATGAGGATTAAAAGACCTAGCTTTTCTGGGATACATAATAGCTTCAATCTGGCACATTCTTCTGTCTTATAGAGAAACTGGCATGTATCTAATCTCTTGCCTATAGCTTTTGAATGTCACAATACAATGATCTAATGGGATTGTAATTAGAACAGTAATCCAGTGGATAATTTAACTTATGAGAAAAGTAAAATAAAATAGTATGCATGTATGTGTTTCATGTATGTATGTATATATTTATCAGTATATATAGAATTTATTTTCAAAAGACATAAAAGCTTTACATGTAGGAAAATTCAGGGGCTATCCCTCCCTCCAGGTTATTGCACTAGAAATTTCTTAGAAAATTCATGATTCCAGGTTTTAGTCAGGCAATCAGGAGCTCCAGACAGACAAACTCCCCAAGCTGTAACTATCCCAGTTCCTTGATACTTCTGCCTTCCCAAAGCAACTCAAGATTAAGGGGACAAACAGGGTCACAGAATAAAACATTTCTAGTAGAACATCTGAGGGACTGTCAAGAGCCTCTTGCACTTGATAGACTGACTATTCATTGGCCTTCGAAGAACTCAAGTTTGCTTTCTATGGAGTTGGTTCAAAAAGTGTAATCTCTCCCATTTTAGGTACCTTGAAGAGACACAATTTAAATCATAAGTATTCCAGTTCGCAATATTTTTCTCAAGGAGTGACTTCCTCCAACCTCCTGTCTAGTTTTATAGATCAAATACTAAAACTTAGTTTCCTACTTTTTTTTATCACAGGGGCCAAAATGAGTGATTATAATTATCTATTATCTATGCTGCAGCTTAGGTACTGAATTTTGAAATTTTGTCATTTAACTATATCTCATAGAAAGCTCTTTTTGTGTTTCAACAAATTTTAAATTCATTTTTAAAGATATCAGTTGGCACATGCATATTCTGTCTAGACTGGTAACACTTGTGTCTGCCTGAATCATTTTGGTCATGGTGATCTTTCTTTCCTCCCCCACTCCTTTCCTTCCACCTTCCCTCCCTCCCTCATCTCCCACCCCCTTTTTTTACAGTAAAATGTAAAACCTTCTTCCCTCCCTCCATCCCCCACTTTGCTCCTTCTCACTCACCACTACATTATAACCCTCACAGTTCTCCACCTGTGTATGACCCAGCCGTATCCAAATTGTCATGCTTCTGCCTTATTTTCTTTCATGGTGCTGTCTTGATTATGCCTATGAAATATTTACCTTTTACTTTCAGATATGGAAGCTATGCATTTGTTCAATCAAATCCACTGCTGAACTACTGGAGTGCTCAGAATCTACCCATGTGATAGGAAGAACTGGAACAATATATAAGAATCAAAAACAAATAAAAACAATTAATCTGCTATTTTTTTATGACCTCATAATTGATTAGCCTTTTCAAAGTACAAGTGGTATATTTCTGATTCTAGTCTTGTAAGTAGAGTATCGGGCAGCACATTGAACTAATGTGAGGTCGCAGTGCTTAATTAGTCTGCAGCACCCACTGAAAACGTTTGGCATGGCTATTATGTAAATAATAACGTTTTTTAGATGTTGTTGTGTTAATAGAAAAGGAAGGCTGAGAATGACCCTACTTAAATAAAAAGGTAGAATGACAGAAGTAATGTGACAATGAAATGTTTTGTGAAATATAGGTTGTGATATAATTTGCCAGTATGTGCAGAATCATAAGCAATACTCATAAAAATACTTTTTAAATTACTGTTTTAGAGATACACTTGGAGACGTTATTTAACTAATGTGACTAGTTAAAACGTGCAAGGAATTAATTTTCTATAAGCTTCATGAAAGCCAGCAGTAAAACTATTTAAGTATTGGTCTTTTTAAAAGTCCGTATACCCATTACACTTTCAGTTTTCATTAGATGCTGGTAATGTTCTTAGACCTCATTTCATTTTCTAGGGATTAGTGCCAAGTGGGTCAGATGATGGCTCAGGAATAATCCTTAGGTAATGCCCAGATTCAATTATCCTTACCTAAGTGATTTATTTGGGACATATTTGGTGTAGGGTAGAGTTTTATTTCAGAAGCAAGATGAGATTTATCATCTTTAGTTGTACTCTTGAAATAGTCTGCCAGATTGATGGAGCCTCATTTAGGTCTCATCAGAAGCTGTGAATACTGTGATGTGGTTTGATTATAGTGCTAAATATCAAGCAACGCAGGCAAGAATACCATTTAGCCAGGTGTGGTTTATGCATATTTTGAATAAAACATATTTGCTTCAAAACATAAGGTAATATATATTTCACAGAGAGCATATTAAATGGAGTTAAGAAAACAAAATAAAATAATTCACAACTATAAATGTTTCTAGTAGAATATTACTTGTTAAAGACACATTAGTGATAATGCCCTTAAAAATAAGCCAATATTGGATAGTCAGAAACCTGTTAATTTTATTTCAAATGCCTAGAGCTGTATTGTAGATTCTAAGTTAATGAACTAATTTGTTAAATAGAAAGAAACTGTTTCCTTTACTGTGACTTCTGAGAGCCTTCACCCTGCTAATATGCCTGTGAATCACTAAGAAGAAAACTACTTCTGACTAGGGAAACCTTTAATTTGAACTATCTCACCTCACTCTTATTTTGGGGGGAAAATACTATAGGAATCACAAATTCATGGATTGCTACTTCCATTTTGCAGTTAACTTAGATCATCAACATCTTTGCTATTTTTAAAATAATTAATTGCATATATGATCATTGTAAACAGCAATATAAACCTCTGGTACTGTTACATTGATTCACCCTTATTTCGTAATCATTATTGTAGGTTTCTCATGTTACTTCCCATCAGAGGAATCTAAATTCTCCTAACTGATGGTAAAGAGAGAAATCCAAGCAGTACAATATCTAGATGGTTCTGAACACTTGCATAGGACTTGGAGAGCAATGTTCCTCATATTTCAACTCAGGGTATCAGATTTCTGAGGTTTATTTTCACAGAACTATATTCCTGTTTAATAGAACAGGCAAGACAATAGTGATTTGGGTACTTGTGTTTTTACTGTTTTGTTTTTACTTACACTGGATCAGTGAAAGATGTAGAAGGAGGAACAGGTCAAAAATGCTCTCTCAAGGCTTTAAGCTCAAATACTTACATACAAAAACCATGTTCTCCTCTTCATCATACCATTTGTTGTCTGTGGAGCAAACCCCTCTCAGACTCCTCAAAACCTCCTGATTGCATGATGCTTTTGGTATTTCGATTCCATTAGAATATGGGAGTTCCAGGGCCTCTGTTGGTGAAGAGGCAGTGCAGTTTTGACCACTATCTTTAGCTCTTAGTTAGAGTAGATCCTCTAGATCTAATCTAGCAGTTCTCCTTATACTTGAAGTAAAAGGAGTATTGAATAAACCTTTCCAAAGTGCTGTTTTCTTTACTCTTTTCTCTCTTTCTCTTTTTTCCCCCTGAAAATCAACTCTGTCTTCAAATTCCAGCTCACATGCATATTTTGGAATTGTCTAACTCATTCTCTTCATTCCCTTCAGTTCTTGTATATGCCACATTCCTCTACCCATCAATACTTCCCATCTGATGCGTACTATTTCTGTACATCTATTTCCCAGTGCATAACAAAGGGAACAGTATATAATAGACCCTTTATATACATTGGTTAAATGAATAAACACATCAATGAGTGAATGAATAAATGTGATATTATCTTTGGTATCTGGAGCTTCAATTGGATTTGAGGCTACTTGATGATAAGTCATCCAGTATAACTTTTTTAAAGACAGAACCTTATGAAAAGAACTAAGTTATTTCCTCTTGAATTTTGACTATAACCTACATTTGATTAAAGATGCTTATTTTTAATTGATATAGTGGTGATTTTGAGTATATTTTACTCTTTGCTAGGAATGATTCCCTTCATTTTTGTGGTTTGATACACTTTCTCTTCTAATTTTGCAGGTTTCATAATAAGATGATCATGAATAAGTTATGTAATATATCACATGCGTTGCATATCTGTATTAAGAGGATTGCTTGGAAGATGAATAGATTTTGAAATTGGAATTCTGGTCCTGAGTTCACATTGATTGGTGGTTATTTAGTCATATAAATGTTGCTTAGAAACTTTTTGAGTCATTTCTTTCCTCATTGTACAAAATGCTACTGAATTAGTACTGTATACATATTGGTTGATGAATTTCAAGCATGGCATAGTTCATTCTTCTTAAGAAGAACCTAATGCCCTAGGGAACCCCAATTTCTGATGCTTATGTTTTAGCTATCTGATATATTCATTGAAAATAAAAAAATATATGAAACATACTGGGTTTAAAAATATATATTATAGAAGTAAATCATGGTTAGTTCTCAATTTTATGTTATCTGCAGCATTATTTGTTAGCTTAATAGGAAATTGGAGTGTCTTACTAATTTTATGCTCATTTTGCTTTACTTTACTTTTATCTAAAGGACAAAGGACAGGGTGTTCATGTTGTTGGATTCTACAGAGATGAGCTATGCATATACAGCTGCTGCATTTCAAGTGTCCATTATATGCTCTATCTAGATTGCAGTATCTCCATTGTTGTCTGGCTTTTCTAAAACTTTCATATGGCAACAGAGAAAAGCAATGAACAAAAAGAGCTCTAGGAAATGATTCATTAACTTGAGAACTCCACCATACTCTTATATATTGCTCTAACGCTAAAGAAGTGAATTGGGTAAAATAACACAATCTATAAAGCACATTATCTCATTTTAAAAGACAATCTGTAGAATGTATTTATATTTATGGAATTCTTAGGATTTAAGCTTAAATCTAAATATATGTCTAATTTTTGTTATAAATAAATTTCCTTTTCTTATCATTCATTTTTTATTAAAGATCCCTACATTGATTTTACTTACTGATTTATATATAAGATAATAGGAAATAGCAAATACCTATGAAAACAAATAGCTTAAACACAGAAATATCATAATTTCGGTTTGGTTTTAAATAAAAATATTCTTTTATAGAAAAATATAGTTCCAAAAAATAATTGAAAAGGTATTTTAATGTTTTGTATAACTATTTTCTGGTGCTCAAACAGTTTATGTAATACCTATAGTGAAAGTCTGTAGTTCCTTCAAATTGTTGACTCAAGAGTATGTAATGAATGTACTTTTCAGAGATGCAACATCTTGTGGTAGATGAGGAGTCGAGCAGAAATTTTTGCAGAAAAGCTTTACTGAAGTAGAGATCCATCAAGAAAATATCTCTTCACAATTATTTGGCCATTTTGGAAGTACATGTGCTTCTGGATTTAGCTTGCCAACTAAGCCTGAGATAAAAATAAGCATATTTCTTAGAAGTGTTATTAAGGACAAGTGTATGATAAAGTCAGTGATATGCTGTGACATTTCCAGAAAAAGAAAAAAAATAACTCATTCATTAAATATGTGTTTCCTTTTGCACACAATACAATCACTTGCATTATACTAGGTTCTTAGAAGTTATGCGGAAACACTGAATGCATATACTGAGCATATTAGAACCAACATTAAAATATAATATTCTTATTTTGGTGGTGTTCTGATCAGCTTTTTTTCGGCATTTGCATTTTTATGACTATAAATTTTAAATAATGTATTTGTCATTTACCTTTTATCTAGCAGCTGCTAGCCACATAGCGATTCTTTTACCAATTATTATTTGTATTTTATTTTTATTTTTTTGCATGGACAGGCGTCGGGAATCGAACCCAGGTCTCCATCGTGGCAGGCGAGAACTCTGCCTGCTAAGCCACCATTGACCGCCCTTACCAATTATTTTTTATGCAAATAAAACATTTCTTACATATCAGCTTACTTAGATAGAAAAGAATGGAAATTAATATTCTGTGATATATCCTGGCGGCATACAAGCAGATATACACATCTCAAGGGTAAATTCATTCACTGGATTTTGAAAATGCTGCTCTTTCTTCTTTCCTTCTTTTTGCCTGGTCTTTGTCACCACTATAAAATCAAGATTGAATTGCTTTACTGCATATTGTTGTGCAGACAAACTAGTATGTTCATATATGGTCTGATCAGATTCTTCATCACCCTCTAGGGGGCCGATATTGTTTATCTCATTGAAATAAACTTTTAGATACACAGAAGGGTTTAAGAGAAAGTATTTTGGCCATTTAAGTGCAAACTCTACCTCACACATTTGTTAGTATAAATCTCAGCAAGTGCCTTCCCCATTTCAGAGAAGCAGAAGTGATGAATACTGTTGTACATGAGTTTATTCATTCTAAAACTCTGTGAGCATCTATTATGTGCCAGACACTCCTATTAGGCATTAAAGATACAGGATGAATTAGAAATTAGACATGATCCCTACACACAAAGAGAAGACTAAGCAAAGCTGAGGGAGAAAAAGCCTTGGGTAAATACTAAGCTGTTTATCTCTTTGCTGAATAAGGAGTTGTGATATATTTTGGAAAAGAAATGGAAAAGTTGCAGTCTTTCTCACTGGGCACCTAGTTGTCATTTGGTACGAGTGAGCAAAATATTTTTGTCAGTACATGTACTAGGTGAAAGCAGCCTATTTTCTATTTCAATAAGCTAGGTATATAAAAAGGAAGGATGTAGAATTTTCCTACCTTAGTTCATTATAAGCTGCAATGTTCTGCAGTCCAAATCTGGACATAGCTGCCTATATGAGAAGAAAATGTTAAAAAATGTTCTTTTATAGAGAAATACGGTTCCAACAAAATATTGGAAAAGTATTTTAATGTTTTGTATAACTCTATTTTCTGGTACTCAAAACAATCTGTGTAATACCTACAGTGAAATTCTGTAATTCCTTCAAATTATTGACTCAAGATTTTATATAATGAAAGTACTTTTTAGAGATGCAACATCTTCTGGTAGATGAGGAGTTGAGAAGAAATTTATAGGATTTAAAGATGAGTAAGATAGTTTATGCTCAGAAAGGAGTCTAGAATCAGATGTTCATACTGTAGCTTTATTTTTTTTTAAATAAAAATGGAACAAAGTCCAAAAGCCAAAAGAAAAAATATATATATATATCCCTATACAAGTATCAAGTGTTGTAGAATAATAAAGAATAATATTTACCTGGGGTACAGAGTAATGATCCCATATCTTGAATTATACTTGCACATATAGTGATTTTCAGTTTCTGATATGTGTAATACAAAAATGGCCATTACATTGATATTGGCAGAAACGGTCCTAAATTTGAAATATTCTGTCCTGTTTTTAAATGGTGTATTAAAATATCTGAAGATTTCATTACCGTTTAACTTTCAAAGTGCACCTGTTCCATTATTTTATTTCACCCAAAAGTAACACTGAAGACACAGACAAATGCATGCACACTTTCATCCCATTAAGAAAATATTGTAAAAGCTATAATCCTGGTTGAAAATTATATTATTAAGAGACCTGAAGCAATTTGCTGAAGAAAAAAATAAATGATGTTTTTTGAGTTATATTTTTACATTTGAAAAGTTTGTTCTTAGACATATGTCTTCCTTTTTGTACTAAAAATCCATTATGAAAAGTTATATGATTACATTGTGGTAATAAGGAATGCATTTTCTCTAAAAATGTGGCAGGTCATTCTTCATGCACAGTACTGCTTGGAGATGTTAGGCCACAAATATTAGCTATACACTCAATTAATACACTCAAACTACTATCTCATGACCCTGATACTAGAGAAATTAATAAGAAATCCATTTTCTGAACACCTAATATGTTCAAGATCTAACATCATTTAACAACAAAATTAGCAAGGTGAGAACTTAACAGACTCTCTGCTTTTTTAAAGTAAAAATACTGTATTATTGCAGATTTGAAAAGTTGTGGAATTGATTTCAAAACTCCATTTGTTAAAAAAAACCCACTAATTTACAAGCAGATCTGAAATATTTAGCATTAAATGAATCAGTGTTTACATCATTTCATTTGTAACAAACATGCAATATGAATACCAAAGGAAGAAAAGATGTTAGAAATGCATTATTTTCATTGCCTGAAAAGATGTATTAATTTAAAAGAATCAATTTATTTTGAAAATAATGAAGGATAAAGGAGGCCTGATATTTGTATGTGGATGTATTTTTTTGTTCTTTTGGCTTTTGGACTTTGTTCCATTTTTTTATTATTAATTTTTAAATTTTTGAAAAAATACCAAAAAACACCAAACAAACACAAACATTTGTAACTCTTGATCATTCCGTTCTACATATATAATCAGTAATTCACAATGCCATCACATAGTTGCATATTCATCATCATGATCATTTCTTGGAACATTTGCATCTATTCAGAAAAACCAAAAGAGAATGGAAAAAAATTCATACATACCATACCCCCACCCCTCCACCCCATCGATCACCAGCATTTCACTCTAAATTTATTTCAACATTTGTTCACCCTATTATTCATCTTTATTCCATATGTTTTACTTGTCTGTTGATAATAAAAGGAGCATCAGACACAAAGTTTTCACAATCACACATTCACATTGTGAAATCTGTATCATTATACAATCATCTTCAAGAAACATGGCTATGGAAACACACCTCTACATTTTCAGGCAGTTTCCTCCAGCCTCTCCATTACATCTTGACTAACAAGGTGATATCTACTTAATGCATAAAAATAATCTCCAGGATAATCTATTCGACACTGTTTGGAATCTCTCAGCCATTGACACTTTATTTTGTCTCATTTCACTCTTCCATATTTTGGTCGAGAAGGTTTTCTCAATCCCTTGATGCTGAGTCTCAGCTCATTCCAGGATTTCTGTACCATGTTGCCAGGAAGGTCCACACCCCTGGGAGTCATGTCCCACATAGATGGGGGGTGGAGGTGGGGGTGGTGAGTTTGCTTGTTGTGTTGACTGGAGAGAGAGGCCACATCTGAGCAATAAAAGAGGTTCTCTTGGGGGTGACTCTTAGGCCTAATTTTAAGTAGGCTTGTCCTATCCTTTGTGGTGTTAAGTTTCATATGAATAAGCCCCAAGATTGGGGGCTCAGCCTATAGCTTTGATTGTCTGCACTGCTTGTGAGAATATCAAGAATTCAACTTGGGGAAGTTGAATTTTCCCCCTTTCTCACAATTCCCAGAAGAGAACTTGGCAAATACTTTTTTATTCACTGTTCAAATCACTCTGGAATTTATCGGGGCATCACTCTGGACAAACCAACAAAATCTCATGTCCTACCCGAGGTTCCATGTACTTATGTTGTTCAACCAAGCTATCTACATAAGTTATATTAGGAAATGCACTAGTCAAAATATAAATTTTGTACTAAATAAACATTTTTTGCTTTAGTCTCACACATAAGTTGAAATTTTAAAATATTAATTACCATCTATTTTCAGCACCCTGCAGTAAGGACATTCCTTTGTTCTTCCTCATGCAAAAATATTTTTTAAATTTGTACATTTAGTCATTATCATTATACACTCTTGGCATTCCTAGATTATACCATCTCAGTCTTTATTGTCTTTCTTTCTGATTTCATTTGTGCCTCCAGCCCTCCTCCCTCTATCCTTCTCACATTTAGCTTCATTCAGTGTTTTAACATAATAGTATTACAGTTAGGTAGTATTGTGCTGTCCATTTCTGAGTTTTTACATTCAGTCCTGTTGCACAATCTATATCCCTTCAGCTCCAATTACCCAATATCTTACCCTATTTCTACCTCCTGATGGTCTCTGTTACCAGTGAAATTCTCCAAGTTTATTCACTAATGTCAGTTCATATCAGTGAGACCATACAGCACTTGTCCTTTTGTTTCTGCCTAATCTCACTCAGCATAATGTCCTTAAGGTCCATCCATGTTGTTACATACTTCATAATTTTATCCTGTCTTATGGCTGCATAATATTCCACTGTATGTATATACCACAGTTTGTTTAGCCACTCGTCTGTTGATGGACATTTTGGCTGTTTCCATCTCTTCGCAATTGTAAATAATGCTGCTATAAACATTGTTGTGTAAATGTCTCTTGTGTCCTTGCCCTCATGTCCTCTGAGTAGATACCTAGCAACGGTATTGCTGGGTCATATGGCAATTCTATATTTAGCTTTTTGAGGAACCACCAAACTGCCTTCCACAGCGGTTGTACCATTTGACATTCCCACCAACAGTGGATAAATGTGCCTCTTTCTCCACATCCTCTCCAGCATTTTTCATTTTCTGTTTTATTGATAAAGGCCATCCTGGTGGGTGTGAGATGATATCTCATTGTGGTTTTGATTTGCATTTCTCTAAGAGCCCTTTATTCCATTTTTATTAAAAAAAAAAGCTACAGATTGAACTTCTGATTCTAGACTCCTTTCTGAGCATAGACTATCTTATTCATATTTAGATCCTATAAAGTTTAAAACAGTGACTAACAACAACTGCTAAGCACTTGGAAATAAATGAATTCATAGCTAGATGGATGAAAAAGTAAAGTCATCCATCTCCTCTTTTTGGATTACTCCATCAGAAAACTTTATTCAATATTGGTTGGGGTATCACCTTTCATTGCACTGGCATTGTGTCAAAATAGAAAAAGACCTAAATTGACAGTTATAAATTTTATGTTTGTAAAATTTGTTCTTAGACATATGTCTTCCTTTTTGTACTAAAAATCCATTATTTGTGGGTTTTTAGAAGTTGTTCCTAGTTCTAACTCTTTCTTGCTATGAGACATTAGGCTAGTCACTGAACTTCCCTGGCCTATTTCCCATCTGTAAAATGAAGGGAATGGAATAGAATGATCTCAAAATGATGCTTTCAGAATTTTTGAATACTAGCCCACATGGAACTTTTCTTCCTCGTAATCTTTAAAGATTGACAGATTTCTGCTCTATGTTTTTTGGGGGGTTTAGAGAGGGAATGCATTATTGCTGTTTAAAAGAGTTCCTACTGTGCCACATCTGGTACAGGTGAAAGAAATTAAGAGAGCAACAGAAACTTCATCATGACTCTGCTTAATTATAGAAATCAGAACTTGAAAATGAGATTTATGAAGATAAGTTGAAATGGGGATAATATGTTTCAGGATAATATAGAGTTGATGATGTGTTATTTTGGAATCCTAAGTTGGTAGGTTCTGCATAAGTAAAGAATGATGGTATCATAAATCTAAAGAGAGAATGGATTCTCCAGTCTCATTCTCCAGTTATGTTAATCCTGTCAAAATTCTTAATTTGATGATTAACTACCTGGAGTGTGAGCACTGAAAAAATAAATAGCTAGAAGCTAGCATGAGCTTTTTGGCAACAACTAATATCTGCTGAAAGAACTTTGTAAAAATAATGGATTTTAATTTATGCAAGGCATTTAACCAAAACAATCATAATTTTATTGTCCAAGTGGTAAAGATATATGGGCTAATGTCCATTCACAACTAGTTGGTCAAACCTCCTCAAGCAATCTTAATTTGTTAATTAATACATCAGTGTGAATCTTGTGGCAGGGTCTCCATTACTGTGTTGTGGTCTCTTTTGTTATTATTTTTGGGTGATTATCTATTTATAATTTTTTATTATCCAATGATTGGAGTTGACATTTCAAGTTTCTGTATCAGAATTTAGTGCTTGAATTTATATGTGTTTAATTCTGCCCTGAATGGTCAGAAAAACTAAAGCAAGTAAGATTATTTAAAAAGATAAAGGACCTACACTTATCATTTTATTTATTTATTTTTAATTTATTTTATTTTTTTAAATACCAAAAAACACGTAACAAACGCAAGCATTACTATTTTGATCATTCCGTTCTACATATATAAACAGTAATTCACAATATCATCACATACTTGCATGTTCATCATCATGATCATTTCTTGGAACATTTGCATCTATTCAGAAAAAGAAATAAAACAAAAACAGAAAAAAAAAATTTATACATACCATACCCCTTACCCCTCCCTTTCATTAATCATTGTGAAAACTATATCATTATTCAATCATGGTCAAGAATGGCTACTGTTTCTTGTTACAGCTCTACATTTTCAGGCAGTTCCCTCCAGCCTCTCCATTACATCTTGACTAACAAGGTGATATCTACTTAATGCGTAAGAATAACTTCCAGGATAACCTCTTGACTCTGTTTGGAATCTCTCAGCCATTGACACTTTGTCTCATTTCACTCTTCCCCCTTTTGGTCGAGAAGGTTTTCTCAATCCCTTGATGTTGAGTCTCAGCTCATTCTAGGGTTTTTCTCAATCCCTTGATGCTGGGTCTCAGCTCATTCTAGGATTTCGGTCCCACGTTGTCAGGAAGGTCCACGCCCCTGGGAGTCATGTCCCACGTAGACGGGGGGAGGGTGGTGAGTTTGCTTGTTGTGTTGGCTGGAGAGAGAGGCCACATCTGAGCAGCAAAAGAAGCTCTCTTGGGGGTGACTCTTAGGCCTAATTTTAAGTTGGCTTGACCTACCCTTTGTGGGGTTTAGTTTCATATGAACAAACCCCAAGACTGGGGGCTCAGTTTATAGCTTTGGTTGTCCATACTGCTTGTGAGATTTCAAGAATTCAACTTGGGGAAGTTGAATTTTCCCCCTTTCTCACCATTCCCCAAAGGGGACTTTGCAAATACTTTTCCACTCACTTATCAAATCACTCTGGGTTTCATTGGGGCATCACTCTGGACAAACCAACAAAATCGCATGTCCTACTCAAGGTTCCATATACTTACGATGTTCAATTAAGCTATCTACATAAGTTATATTAGGAAATGCACTAGTCAATATAAATTTTGTACCAAATAAACATTTTTTGCTTTAGTCTCACGCTAAGTTGACATTTTAAAATATTAATTACCGGGTGGGCCACGGTGGCTTAGCAGGTAAGAACGCTTGCCTGCTGTGCCTGAGGACCCGGGTTCGATTCCTGGTGCCTGCTCATGTAAAAAAAAAAATTAATTACTATCTATTTTCAGCAACCTGCAGTAATGACATTCCTTTGTTCTTCCTCATGCAAAAACATTTTAAAAATTTGTGCATTTAGTCACTATTATTATACACTCTAGGCAAACCTAGATTATACCATCTCAATCTTTATTGTCAATCTTTCTTTCTGATTTCATTTAATTATCATTTGATTTTTAAAAAATCAATTATTTATAATGCTGAGGGACCTGGATTAACATTATTTTAAGGGAACGATATCAAGATGGTAGTGTCAGAAGAAAGTGGATCACTAATAATAATGAATAATCCATACAATGGGTTTATTGAAAGAGAAACTGCTTGAGCAGGGAGATTTCAAACTCAAGAGTCTTAAAGGGGTAGTAGATTATATTGGGTTATAATAATAGTTAGGGAATTTCCAAGGGGAAAATGACAATAAATGGTTGACATTTAAATTCCTATTTACAAAAGAGGACCTTGCAAAGTGGGGCATGATCACTGATTGGTTATTATAGGGTATTTGTCTATTTCTGATAGGTTATCGCTACTGGACCAAAACAGCTTTCTGGGAAAACAAACAAAAATTGAGTGTACTCCACAAAAGCACTTTTTTTTTTTCCCCATAGAAAGCCCCCACTTTTATTTTTAACTCTTTAGGAAATTCTTGTTCCTTCTTGGAAAGAGAAGTCCCTATCAGCAGCACCGATGTTGGCGGCAATTTATTTTACTTAACAGAAGCAAAATTTCTAGGCTCAAGCCAGAAGTATAGATTTTAGACAAAAATAGGTGATATTCCCACTCTGCTCCAAATTGGCCAGACTTCGAGTGGAGTATTTAATTATGAGGAACATGTTTTAGAAGAACCATTGTTTAACTAAAATAAGTTTAGAAAAGTAATTAGATCGTTGGAACTTCTCAAAATCATGTGCAATGGACCATGGTTGTTTTTATTACCCAACTTTATTTAACCATTCAACTTTCTTCTGATAAGCGTATCTATTTTCCTCCTGGAAATCTAAACGTCTTCCACTCTCAGCTCTTATATTTAGAGTGAAGTTGACTCTATAAGCTATTCCAGAGATGTGGAAGGATGAGTCTTTGAAATAGAATTAAGGATAGTGCAGATATTTACCTAATATGCTATTTAATTACCTTAAATTGTTCTTTAAGGCCAGTGTCCATTCCGATTGGTGTTGGTATGCATTCTGATTGGCTTGTACCCAAGTAAATAAATAAATTGTCCTGCCCAGAATGATTCAGTTAATAATTAATGAGAAATAGGCTAAGGAATTCTGTCTTTCCCACTAGATTTAGAGTCGTGAGGATATAAGCTGGAACTGTGTTAATATTAAATGGGAAATATATGAAGCCAATAGGGGGGTAGAAGGTGAGGCAAGTTTTAGAAATGACTAAATAGAGTTCTAATGATATAATTTGAGCCTTTGGATCACACTAAACCTGAAATCAGTAGACCTACTTCTGTTCATGGGTCGAAAGTAGTTAATATTCTTAAAGCCTGTTTTGCAACCACAAGAGTCCTAATTGATGCAGCATGTAGGGAAAATAAAATTAGAAGTTTATAAGAGATAAATGAAAACAACAGTTGTTTTTTCTATGTTTGCAATTATTTCAGATGCTTATTTAGAGAGTATCAAAGGGTATGTATGACACAGAAGGGTAGAGGATCCAGGTAGACAGATTTACAATGAGTGGAAGGAAGAACATTCTCACAATTTGAGCTGCCCAATATTGAAATAAACTTTCTTGCATGGTAATCAGTACTAAAGTAAAGTCTGTATTATAAAGAATAGTATAATGGGTTGAAAGATCCTCTAGATGCCATTAAAATCCTTAAATGTATTGTGTAATTATGTACTGTATGCCAGACATTATCAGGTACTTTATCAAAAGTCAGTAATATAATGAAATGAAGAAACTGGTGCTCAGTGAAGTTAAATAACTTTCCCAATGTTGGAAGGAAAACTAATAAGGAGCAACAATGGTAATAAAACCCAAAGTGTCTGACAGACATCAAAGCTTTGCTATTTTTTCAGTAACAGTGTGTGGGTTTCATAGATCCAAAGCAATTTAACCACAATTTATATAAAGGAAATCATAAACTAATGTAGATTCAAAGTGAATTAACCTTGATCTGTGGACAATAAGGTGTTATGGAAATTCTAAAATATACACTAAAAGCACGTTAGTATGTAAATTACATGATGCCTGAAAGGTGTCATGGATGTATAAGTGTAATTGGACTTGTGAAGCATATGCAGTTCCAGAAATGCTAAGAAAAATTGAACGCACAAAAACACATAAATATGTAAAATAAATAAGTTTTGATAAAATCTAACAAAACTCCCCAAAATTATGTATTCAAGAGCTTAATAACCAGGTGTTCTCTCAAGAGTTGTATTCAAGATTAATTTTTTGACAGTTAGCATAATACTTGGGATACACAGAGTAGACATTTTCTGCTGCAAATGAGATCATGATAGAAAGCATAAAAAAAGATTTTGGCTAATAATGGCAATGCTAATTTATTGCTTCTCTCTATGCCTCTAAAAACAAAGAAAATGTCATTGCAAGGTTCATTAAAAAAGTTTCCACTAGAATCTGGTAGCATGATAAAGTATACCTGTCTTCATTTATGACCTCTATTCTTTGAAGTCATCGAATTCTATAATTTGAGAAATATTATATACTGTAGATTGAGAACTGTTATAGCCAAGAATGTACATGGCCTGAAAAAACTAACCCGAATTCACTCTCATCAAAATATCTCCATTTTTTCAAAGCAAGGATTTATGAGCAGATTCATCATGTGGCTTATTAGATAGAATTTTGTGTTCAACCAACTCTTGGTTTTAATTCTGATGGCATGTACTGGGTCACCTTGTTTGAATTCCTGAGCCTTTTCAAGTCTTTGTTTTCTGATCTGGATATAGAGATCCTAATGCTTACCTATTTCAGAGAATTGTTAAAGAATTAACTAATTAAACTTCTCTACCTGCATAGAAAAGGTGATTAATGGACAGTAGCTACCTTTCCTGACCTTTCTCAACCAAATTCTACCCCAACTCACTCCAAAGTCTCTGCAGAAGTCACAGAACTCATGCAAAACAGCTGTGTCTCATAGGTGAGATTTTTGATCTGAGTTTTGGTGCATAAACCGTTCCTAATTTTATGGAGCATAGTCTATTTGGGGAAAGGGCAGAGTTTGCATTATGTTTGTTTCCAGAATAAGAAATTTGGAATAAATGAAGTCCATTTTTAAGTTAGCATCTCTTTTCCCTTTCCTTTTTATCATCTCACTTTATTTCAGAATTTTTTCATGAAGTTCAGTTGCTTCTGGCAGGAGTCGTATTATGTAGGCACTATGGCATTTCTTCATTGCATTGCAGACTAGTTATTTTACATTGAAAATCTTTAGCTACCAATTTGGACTTGGACTATTGGCCTTCCCTAATTTGGGAAAATCACTCAAGTGTATAACTACACAGGAAATATATTAACTCTTAGATACAGAGAGCCTTGGAACTGTTGCTGGAACACAATGAAAAAAAACTCCACAAATAACAGTATATTAAATCAAACCTGAAGAGCTCTACTCCTAGATATTTTGTCAGCAGATAGCAGTTCTCTTGAAATGGAAAACTGGGAAAAAAGGCCATGAAGAAATTAAATGATTATTTGCCTAAAATCACATAGTGATGGTCTGCAATTGTCATAAGCACAGCTAAGAAAATTTAGACTGTTAACATTTTGGCTAAGTAAACATATGCACTTTTCCAACTTAGGAAGAGCTTTTCAAGTACAGAGCTGCATCTTTTCTTAATTTTAACATCATTGCCTCTTAGAACTTTGTAGATTAAAGGAATAAATCTGCATATTAAATATGTATTCCCATATATATATTTTGAATATTCTAGTTATTACTTGTGGATTGTATCTGTTGAGAACACATGAGACGAATGGTGACCTGACCACATGAAAAAAAAATTCATGTGAACATGTAGATCTGTGGTAAATTAAAAAAAAGCATATCCATTCTCTTAACCCATAACTCAACAGAATGAGAACATGAATATTTCATTCTTAAAACTTTTAAATTACTAGTTAAAAAAAAAGGAATTAGGTCACACATCCTTTTTTTAAAACCTTGTATGGAATATCTCTGAGTGATAGACTTAATACAGAAGACAGTATCTTATCCCATTGATTTCTGAAAGCAGCAAACCATACAATTCAATTTCATTTTGTTCTAAGGATAATAGAAGATATTACATGCCTCCACCAAACATATACTGTATATACTTGTCTCTTCTAGGTCTATTTTGAATTGGCTTAAAACCTTGAGCTGTTCAATGTAGCATAAAGCATCGGTGAAATACCACTGCTTTGCAGCAGGGGAAAATTCTTTTAATTGGATGATTGCAAAGTGCAAGAGAAAAAGGAGAGAGTTTTTTAAAAGTTTGGGTAGTTCAGATAAGAAAAATTCTGGATGCTACAGCAAAATTGCCAACCCTCTGAGATTCAGCTTTGACTATTATTACTAATGTAATGCTTTCAGTGTACAGTAAATTAGATCTTGAACACATTATGGACCGAATGCTGTACTCTTTTACTCGTGTGCGACCGTTAACAGGTTTCAATGGGAGACGTGCATGATTTCTTGAAAGCAGTTTTCCCACTAGTTTTCTCTCCGTAAATCTGATACAGTGGAGGAAATGGAACGAGATATGTTTGAAACATTTAATACTAATATTCTTTTAAATTTGTAAAGCATTTTTCTAATTGCAAAGAGTTTTAAATCATATTGCATTTCATTATATCTGTTTAATGAAATAAATTTAGTTGTACACAAAAGTGTATTGCAGTATTTTTTAAATTGAAATTTAGCTTCAGATTGTCAGAGGAAAGATGATTGCTTGCATTTATGTTTAACCCTGAGACATGTTGGAAAAAAATGTGGAAATTGCTCTAATACCCTAATTCTATGAATAGAAATAAATTATTCTCTATACGTTCTAAAGATATTATAATTTTAAAATGGCTTTTAATTGAGTGTTTTCTTACACAGTTATAAATCTACTATTTTTGTTTATCTTTTTAGTTTGTTTACATGCTTCTTTTATAGTTTTTTTTTCTTTTCATTTTATGGCTTATTATTTTGGAAATCTCTGTCAGAATGCAGACTTCCAACAAGGGATAGTTTGAAGAAACAATCTGTGTCATTGTCATAGGCTGTTGGATTACTGTGACCAACATCAGTCTTGAGCTACTTGCATCGGGCAGGCTAGAGCAATTCCCGTGTTTCCCAGCCATTAAGTGGAACTCTAAGATTTTTCATTCTCTACAAGGATGCATTTATTTACTCAAACCTCAGAGTTCTGTGTTCATTATTTTCTTTTCTCTTATTATTTATTACAAAGGGACAGGTACTGTGATCTGCAGACAGAAACAAAAAAAAAAACGAAAAAAGAATTGAATGCTATTGTGCAGAATGTAAGCCATCAATAAGCAGAATGTTTGGCAAGGGAATTTAATTCATTCATTTATTCAGCACAATATTTATTGAAGTCATAATATTTTGTCTGACACTGGTCTCGGAGCTGAAAATACTGGGGTAAAAAGAAAAAGATAAAAATGAAAATCTCCGCCCCTGTGGAGGATAGACTGATAATAACAGTAAACATAACAAATAAGTAAAATTTATATTCAGTTGATAAATGCTATGAAGAAAGAAAAGGATCCCGGGTCAGGGAGAATGGGGCACACAGGGGAGACGGGATCCTAGCTAGGACTAGTCAAGGTGCATTTCAACAAAGACTGGAAGGACCTGGGAGGATTAGTCTGGTGAGAGGGGTTTGCTAGAAGTTGGGAATCGCTAGTGTCAGGGGAATGTGCCTGATAACTCACGGAGCAGCAGAGGCTGAAGTGGATGCAGGAGAGTAAAGCAGGAAGAATGTGGCAGGAAGTGAGGTCAGAGAGAAGAGGGAGGCAGATGGGAGTGAGTGAGGCAGATAGGAGAGGGCATCATTGTCATTTTCAACTTGAATTCTGAATTGGATGGGAAGCCTCTGATGGGCTTGGAGCAGAGGAATAACATGAAATGCCTTCTATTCTAATGGTATTGCTCTGGTTACTGTGTGGAGGCTGGACGGCAGGAACCCATGGACAGGAGCAAATACTTAACATTTTAAAAGAATGAAAAAGAAGTTTGAAATAAGAGCATGGACTCAGACAGTTGCTTGTGGGTTCTAAGCTTTAATAAAATTGCAAATTAGAGAAATTTATCTGCAATACCACTAGATTTTCTCTCATCAGCTTTTTCCTTACCTACCTTCTACAGCTTGTCGAAAGGACAAAGGTCTTATAATCACACATTAAGGTTTGCCTCATCATAGATGAGTTGCATTTTAACCAAAGAGTAGCCAATGGGAATAGATTTCAAATGGTTACATTTCATTCCTTCAAAAGTAAGAAGAGATGGGTGGGCCAGGGTGGCTCAGCCATGCCAGAGGACCTGGGTTCGATTCCCAGTGCCTGCCTATGTAAAAAAAAAAATAATAAAATAAGAAGATATGTTTTTGAATGAAGAGGAAGTTTAGACCTGTGGCCTACTTCAGTAAATTCTGGCTCTTTGAATTTTTAATGGAAAAAAAAAAGCATGAATAATTTCTCTCCTCTCACCAGAAAACTAATTTTAAAAATGGCGTGCTGTTTTTATTTGAGGCAGCTCACTGCGTGTCTCTAACTAACTTCTCAAGAAATGTTCAGTGAATCATTATAACATGTAAGACCCAGGTAAGAACCAAGGCACGAGATATAAAATCTAAATAAAACACTGTACCTCCTTCTCCAGGGACCCACTGTATGTACGGGGTGCAGTAGGCATGTAAACATTGCAGGGCAGTGGAGAAAGATTTGTGGCATGTGAAAGCATCTGCTTCTGTAACAGCTTATCCCAAAATCATTTTCCCTTTTACTTCTATTGAGCTCTCACCACCATTCACCTCAACCAGTTTCTTCTCTTCGTTCTGTGACTGTATTCTCCCCAGGCTCTTAAACCTGGAGTTGTTATTAACGGCTCCCTTTTTTCTCACCTTCTACACATATCTAAAGTCCTACAGATTTGGGTCCACAATATCTCTAACTTCTTCCCAAATCCCTGTGCTCCCAATTACATCCCTAATTGCCCTTCAGCAGACTCTTAAATAAATATTAAATGGATTATTTTTCTTCAGTGTTTACTGGCTCTTATCTGCAGGTAAAGCTTCTTACAGCATTATTTGTGATCATATCCACTGCATGCCAAACTAAGAAGAATGGCAGTAGTAATGGCAGCTTTCTCTATACTATATCATTAGCTGTAGTATAGACCTTTTTGTCTTGCAGTCATGATCTTCTGTGACGTGACTCTAACTTCCTCTTTAGGCATGTCATTTACTCTTCTCTCACATATCCTGTGAGCCATCCAATGCTGCCTGTTCGCTGTTCCCCCAACAGGCTCTGCACTTGAAACCAGCTGAGCCTTTCCTTAAAATCTTCTCTCTGTGAAATGAACTCATTCTCCCTCTCATATGTAAAAGTTCTGCCCATTGTTCACAGCTCTAAAATCATATTCATAAACTCTTCCTTCAAACACATATCTTTTTCCTCATAAACTTCATGATGGTATAGACTGTGGCTTCATTTTTGATTTCTAGAAGCATTCCTCGTCCTTGAATATGCAGATATTCAATTAAGTTGAATATACAGCTTATGCGCTGCCTTCCCCTTTCTGAAAAAATTACATACATATTCTTTTTATTGCAATTATATACTCCTGGGATTTTAAGTTTCAGTATATTCTTTTTTTTTTTCACATAGATTTGTACCTGAAGATGAAATTATGTAAAAAGCTCTTTTCTTGTAGTGAAATATAAGTATTGTCTTGGCATTTGCTTAGCACTCACAGTTATTGATTTAATTGCTTGAATTGGAGCATATTTGTTTTCGTAATGAATATACTATGAAAATGGAAATGAGGTTTGTATTTATGATATTAGCAACTTGAGCCTAAAGTCCACAAGGCGACTCTAGCAATACGATTTCTAATATAAAGCAGATGTGAAAGTGTACAGGAAAGAAAGATAAAATAACACGGAAAAATTGTAATTAGTCAAGATCTCAAAAATAATAGTCTTTAGTACAAATTAGCTGTGACTAACATATTAAAACTTCAAGGGGCAAACAATTCAGGAAATGAAAATCATCGGTATGAAATGGAAGTGGCACAGAGGAGCAGGGACGATGGATAAAGTGAAAGGGGGGGGACAGTCATGGTTTACAAAAATGGAATTTTAGATTAATGAAGGAGAGAGCTTTCCTCTAAGTGGTCCATAAAGCTCTGTGATTTTAGCATGAGTTCTATTGGAAAGAAATACTAAAGTAGTCCAGGTTAATCTAATTTTACTTTGTAAAAATTGTAATGGATTTGAAAATTGTTGATTAAACCTTTCAAGGCCGTGCTTTGCTTCCTACGATGGGCTCCTGTGATGATCTTTTTGGAATACTGAGCTACTGGCTTGTCAAATGCAGGCAATCCTTATTCCAAATAAATGTGATGTAGAACTTTATCTACTTTTCCAATTTAATTAGGGAATTATCATCTTTATTCAATTCAGAGGCACAAATTTCCATGTGTCCATAATGATGATGATCATAAAGAAGTTGACTATTGCAGCTAATGCCATTCAAATTCATAACTCAGTCCCTCCATACCAAAGACAAATATAGAAACTAAGATCTGAATTCCATTGAATAAATTAATTCAAGAAATTACACATTTTAAGACCCAAGATCTTGAAACTCAGCTGTCACTCTAAGAAAAAAGTACAAAATTGCATGAGCCTCATTTATAAGGTTAATATTAACTTCTGTGTTTTTCATATGGGTGATTGTGAGAATAAAGTTAGGTAATATACTAAATGGTCTAAAAGGTAACAAATGCTTAGGAGATGCGTAATGTTAAAATAAGATTGAATTTTCTAATAGCATTTCTGTTATAATGGAAATATTCTAGAAGAACAGTATGCTAATGAAGTACAGTATGCTAGTAGAGCACTGCCCAGTGTGAACAGCATGCTAATATAGTAGCCGCCAGCCACATATACCTATTGAGCATTTGAAATTTGCCTAATATAATTGAGGGACTGACTTTTAAATTTTATTTATTTTTAATTAATTTAAATTTAAATGTCCAGATGTGGTGATTGGCTACTATATTTTGACAGTGCATGTTTAGAACTCACCTCTTTAATCTAAATTGATCATTTAAATCTAAATCTAAATCGAGCTTTGAGCTCGAATTTATAATCTCATAATTATTGTATGAGAATTGTATACTATATGTGCATAATATGTATAACTGCTTAGACAGACAATCAGAATTTTTACTCTGGGACTTTCAGAAGAGACTCCTGAGAAACTGTGAGCCCATTCCTTTTAGTGAGAAATTAGCAAATGCATGGATTTAGATATCAGCTTAACTCTCTGTAAGTTCTAGTAGTTGTCTTACTTTAAGTATGACATAACACTAATTCTTAATTTTCTTAATTGTAAATAGATGTGGAGGGAGGAAAGGGTGGATGAAGATTTTAAAAAGCTAATTTATGTACAAAGTTTACAGTGGGAGATGAATACTAGGTCGATACATATTAGGTACCATTAGTCAAAGCAAGCATTAAGAAAAATAAACATTGTTGGTACATTTTCTGAATATAGCTGTATTTATTAATGACAATTTGATTACTCTTTGAATTTGGGTATATAGACATGGGGTTTCCCTTGAACCAGGACTATTTCAAGTCAAATACATTTGTCACTGCTCTTGCCATGCTTGGATGTGTGTGTGCTCTGGGCAGAGCTTTTTTTTTTTTTTTTTTTTAAATTTGCATATGGGCAGGAGGCACCAGGGATCGAACTCCAGACCTCCAGCACGGCAGGTCAGAGCTCTGCCTGCTGAGCCACGGCAGCCGCCCGTGGGCAGAGCTTTTATTAGCTTACATACATGTAAGCTGATTTTTAAATCTTTCCAAGAATTCTGCTACTTTAAAGTCTGCTACTAAAACTCAGAGCCCGGGGGAGTTGGGTCTTAGACCCCTGCTTAAAATAACTTTACATGTCCCTCATATAGTCCAACCTTCCTTAAGTGTCAGTGACTTGACAGAGCTTTTTTGGTCTGTATGTCCTTCTAGTTTCTAAACTGCACGGTAACCCTCTGAAAAAGAAATTTCTGAGACTTTAAATCTTCTCACCTAGCATAAAACTCCCTCTTTCATGTGTCCCTTTATAACTTAAATTAACCTTAATTTTGCAGCCTCACTCCTCAAAGTGGGCCAGTAGCATGGCTTTCTCTTGGAGCTGATCATAAATGCAGGATAGTAGGTACCACACCAGACAACTGAATCAGACACCACATCTCAAAATGCCAGGTGTTTCAAAGGTGCATTAAAGTTTAAGAAGTACTGTTTTATTGCACATCTACTCTTGTTTATTCTGAAATGACAGTACAGTGTTTTATTATTTGAACTTATATGCAGCTTCCTTGAATGATGCAAACTCCATATCCCCAATCAACATCCCTTTCTCTTTTTCAAATCATACTTTCCATTTCATTTCCCTGTTAACATTTTAAAAAATCAAATACAAGAAATAGTCACACTGTCATTTTTCCCTTCACTTAAAAATTTTGTGAACATGCATATTCATTGTTCCCATCTTCCTGCACATGTCTCCCTTAATTTCTGCTCCACCCGGAGGATAAAACAATTTCTAGTTTCTATCATACAAGATTTGGAATCATCTGGACTCACATCAACATATCATGATGATCTTCTATCCCAGTGTAGTTTAAGCATTCATTTACAACATCTTCTTCATTTTACTCTTTCTGTAAAAAAACTTTATTTTCTATGAAACATTTATTCCTTGTTCTTTGAATCAGCATAGCTCCTTCTTCTGTTCCCTCCTTTATTATGGGGCATCTAGCAGCAGAATAAGATATGAGAAGTGTGGGTTGCCTCAACACCTTTTGTTTGTTGATTTTGCTTACCCTTGATCTAAGAGAAAATAACAGAAAGAATTATTATATTACACCTGATAGATTCACCCTAGTATGTTTGCCACGTACTATAGAATGCATGCGGAACTTGAAGATAAAATGATTTGGAAGTAAAGCAATTTTGCTGTGATTTGCTATTGTTATTTGATGTGTTTTATTTTTATTTTATTGTATTTTTTATTTTTATTTTTTTTTACATGGGCAGGCTCAGGGAATCAAACCCGGATCTCTGGCATGGCAGGCGAGAATTTCGCCACTGAGCCACCATCGCACTGCCCAATTTTTATTTTTTTAATAATTTATTGAGATATCTTCTCGTACACATAGTCCATCCAAAGTGTACAGTCGATGTTTCAAAATCTCATCACATAGTTATGTATTCTTTGCCACGATCATTTCTAGAACATTTGCATCACTCCAGAAAAAGAAATTTTAAAAAAGTCATACATCCCATACTCATAAGTCTCTCTCTCATTGACCACTGGTATTTCAATCTACCCAATTTTTTCTACCCATCATTTCTCCCCTATTATTTATTTATATTTTTGTCCTTATATTTTTACTCATCTGTCCATACCCTGTGTAAAGGGTGCATCAACCACAACATTTTCACAGTCACATTGTAAAAGCTGTGTAGTTATCCAATCGTTTTCAGGAATCGAGGCTATTGGAACATAGCTGAACAGTTTCAAATACTGCTCTCCAGTCACTCCAATACACCATGAGCTAAAAAGGGATATTTATATAATGCATAAGAATAACCCCAGGATAACCTTTTGATTCTATTTGAAATCTCTTAGCTACTGAAACTTTATTTTGTCTCATTCCTCTCTTCCCCCTTTTGGTCAAGAAGGCTTTTTCAACACCATGATGTTGATTTACACCCCTGGGAGTCATGTCCCTCATAAGGGGTGGGGCAGTGAGTTCACCTGCCAAGTTAGCTTAGAGAAAGAGGCCACATCTGAGCAACAAAAGAGGTTATCTGGGTACGACTCTTAGGTATAATTTTAAATAGGCTTAGCTTTTCCTTTGCAGAAATAAGTTTCATAGGGGAGAGCCCCAAGATTAAGTGTTCAACCTATTGAATTGGTTATCCTTCCTGCTTGCAGGTATATCAAGAATTCCCCAGATGCGGAAGTTTAATATTTCCTCCTTTCTCCCCAGTCCCCTTAGAGGACAGATACTTTTTTTTTCTCTCCCCAAATTACTCAGGAATGTTTCAGGAAAACACACTAACCTGTACAAAGCAACAAGATTTCACTCTCTATTCAAGATTCTATGTAATTATGGTGTTTGAATAAACTGACTATGCAAGTTAAATTAGATAATGCACTACCCAAAATATAAATTTTGCACCAAATAAACATCTCTTCCTTTGGTTTCACAGTGAAGTTGAAGTTTTAAAATATAGATCATATCAGCCTTTACCCTGTATTCTGATTTACTTTAGTCCTATCCAGGTCAGCTTCATTCATATCTCTTGTTGATGTCTGATCACTTTTTTCACTTTTTTAGCAATTGCTGTATGAGGTACTGTTGACTTTCATAGCTTCGGAGCTCTAACTCTGAGTCTCGGGTGTCACTTAAATACCTAAAGTTTCAAATTACGACTAAGTTATACCCAATTAGCTCAGTATCTCAGAATTTAGAAATAACAGTTACAACTCCAGAATAGATGTGACTGCTGTAAGAGCTTACAACCTAGGACCCTTTACAGTAGGCCCCAACTTGATAACCCATGCTCTCAACTTCAATTCTCCAAGTTTGTATATTATAGTTGTTCCATATGTATGAGGCATAATAATATGTCTTTTTGTTTCTGACATTTCATTCAAAATACAGTCTCAAGTTGCATTCACCTAGTTGCATGCCTCATAAATTGTGGTTTATTTTTAAAAGTAAAGCATTTAATCATTACTGTATAAATTACAGGAAAAAACATTGTTAAATATGCCGTGTAGTGTATATCCCTATCTCTACATGAACAAACCCGAGGCAAAAAGGATAGGAAAGATTTTGATAGGTATTCTTTTCTTTTATTGGAATCCCAACTCTCTTGTATCTCTTCAGTTAAATAAAGTAAAATATGACAAAGAAATACAAAGAAAAAATGCATGTGCTCATCACTCAATATTCTATCCCATTGTTTAGCAGTCTTCAGTGATGCAAATCTTGCTGTATACAATCTGAAAATCTCATATGATACATTAGGCCTGTTTTACTTAATGTTTTCTTGTGGACCAATGTAAATAACTGAACATCACCAACATTTTAGTCAAATCTAGGCTGTCAATGAAAGCATTTTATCATCTTGACTTGCCTGCTTCTAACACAACAATCATTCTTTTGGTATTTGTCAACATGTGTTACTGTTCTATGACTCCATAATATCATTTCTGCCTGGATTTATAATTACTTCTTTAAAATTATTTGTTGCTCATGTTTATATTTTTAAAGTTTCTTTAATGTCTCTGAAATGAAACTCTCAAAATGTAGAATTGTACCAAGATACAAATTTGAATTAATAATAATTACAATAATAATAGTGTTGTATTTGTTCAAAACAAAAAAAAAAAAACAGAAACACGTTCTGTTTTTGTTTGTTAAGAAAAACAGGTTTGCTGAGTAGATTTTCTAGCTTAAGTCTCATACTGGGTCATTTTTTATTGTTCTAAATAGAACTATATCTTGAATACCAAAGAAGGAATAAGTGAAACAAGAAACAAGGTAGAGAATAAAACAACAGTCTTATTTTCTTTCTTATTGTGATAGCCATCAAGAAAACATTGTAAGCACTATTTAATTTTATGTAAAAGTAAGTTTCTAATAAGCTCAAAGTATGTTCTAATAAACTAAATGTATCTGCTAATTGATGATTAGTTACTTTCGCTTGCTTTAGTGTAGACCATGAAATAGCAGACATTAATCTTACCTGATGGACTAGGGAAAAATAGAATTTCAAAATACAGTATTTAACTTCTATATGTAAATTATGCACAAACATTCACTCATTCATTCAGTTTTTATTTTAAAAGTTGTTGGTTTACTGAAAAATTATGAAGCAAATACAGAGTTCCTATGTATTCCCCCCCATAAACACAATTTTTCCTGTGATTAACACTTTGCATTAGTATATAGCTTTGTTACAATTGATGAAACAATACAATTATAAATATACTATTAATAATAGTCCATAGTTGACAATCAGGTTCACGGTGTTTGTGGTACACTTCAATGTATTCTTTCACATTTTATTCTTGTAACATATATGCAATCTAAATTTTCCCCTTTTACTTTATTAAAGTGTGTAATTCAGTGGTACTAATTACATTCACATTGTATTACTACCATCACCACCAACCATTATCAAACTTTCCAACACCACCAACAAAACTCTGTACCAAGTAAGCATCAACTGCCCATTCCTTACCCCTATCCCAGACCTTGGTAACCTGTATTTTAGTTTCTGACTATGAATTTGCATATTCTAATTATCTACTTTTAGTGAAAGCGTACAACATGTGTCCGTTTGTGTCTGACTTTATTTCACTCAACATCCATCCATGTTTTCATCCATGGCTCATCCATTTGGTTCATGAATGAAAACTTTCTTTGAATGGTTGAGTAATATTCCATTACACATATGTACTACATTCTGTTTATCTACTTATCAGTTGATGAGCACTTGGGTTACTTCCATCTTTTGGCAGTTGTGAGTAATGCTGCACTACCCTTCCATGTGCAAATATCTGTTCAAGCCCATTTTCAACTCTTTTGGTTATATGCCTAGAAGAGGAAATGCTTGGTGAAATGGCAATTCTGTACTTAACTTTCTGAGGAACTTCCAGATTGTTTTGCACAGAGGATGTGCAATTTCACATTCCTACAAACAATGAATGAATACACATCATTTTTTTACAACTTTTCTATGCTTATTTTCCATTTTTTAAACAGCAACTAATCTAGTGGGTGTGAAATGGGATCTCACTGTTTTGCTTTGCCTCGTCTCAATGATTAATAACATTAAATGTCTTTTCACATGTTTTTTTTTTTGCCATTTGAATAACATTTTGGGAGAAATGTCTGTCAAGATTTTGCCCATTTTTTCCCATTGGGTTGTAGGATTATGTATTCTGTTAAAGTGTTATCTGATATGTGGTTTTCAAATATTTTCAATCATTTAGCAGGTTGTCTTACTATCGTTATGAAGTTCTTTGATGCACAAGAGTTTTTAAATTTGATTAGGTCCTATTTGTCTATTTTTTTCTCTTGCTCATGTTTTTAGTGCAGCTTCTAAGAAAATATTGCCTATCCTAAGTTCTTGAAGATGTTTCTCTATGTTCTTATCTAAGAATTTTATACTTTGGTTCTTACATTTAGGTCTTTGATTCACTTTTAGTTAAATTTTGTATATGGTGTGAGATAGGGATTCAACTCATCTTTGTTTTTTTTTTTTTTTGATGTGAATATTCAGTTCTCTCAGCAACATTTGCTGAAGAGACTATTCTTACCCCATTGAATAGATTTGGTAATCTTATAAAAAATATAATAGCAATAGATATGAGGCTTGATTCATGAACTCTCAATTCAGTTCCATTTGTCTGTCTGTCTTTGTGCCAATACCATGTTACTCTGGCTTTGTAATAAGTTCTAAGATCAGATAGTATGAGTCCTTCAACGTCATCTTTTCTAAGGTGGCTTTAACTGTTCAGGATTTCTTATCCTTCCATGTAAATGTGATGATTAGCTTTTCCATTTCTGTAAAGAAAGCTGTTGGAATTTTTATTTGGATAGTTCTGAATCTGTAAATCACATTGGGTAGAATTGCCATGTAACAGTGTTGAGTCTTCCAGTCAATAAACATAAAATATTCATCTATTTATTGAGATCTTCCTTAATTTCTTTTCACAATATTTTGTATTTTTCTGTGTTTAAGTTGCTTTCATCCTTGATTAGGTTTATTCCTAGATATTTTATTTTAGTTACTATTGTGAATAGAATTTAGAAAACTGAACACCCATTTTTAAATTGGGTTATCTTTTGTTGTTGAGTTAACTGATTCCTTACATATTCTGGACATTAAACCCCTGTTGGAGATGTGGTTTCCAAATATATTCTTTCATTGTGTTGATTGACTTTTTACTTTTATGATAAAGTCCTTTGACTTTATCACAAAAGTTTTTATTTTTGATGAGTTATTTATTTATTTTTTTCTTTTATTGCTTGGGCTTTTGTGTGGAGTCTGAGAAACCACTGCCTACTACAAGGTCCTGAAGATGCTTCCCTATGTAGGCATTTTATAGTTCTGGTTCTTAAATTTAGGATTTTGATCCATTCTGAGTTAAACTTTGTATGTGATGTGAGGTAGCATTCTTTTACAAATAAACATCCAGTTTTCCCACCACCATTTGTTAAAGAAACTATTCTTTCCCCTGTGAGTGGAGTTGGCAACCTTGTCAAAAACCGGTTGGTAATAAATGTGAAGGTTTATTTCTGAACTCTCAATTTGATTCCATTTGTCTGTATGTCTATCCTTGTGCCAGTACAGTGCTTTTTAATTACTGTGACTTCATGATAAGTTTTGAGATTGGGAAGTGTGAGTCCTCCAAATTCATTATTTTTTCAACATGTCTTTGGCTATTTGGAATCACTTGCTTCCATGTAAATTTGATGATTGGCTTTTCCATTTCTTCAGAGGATGCTGTGGTAATATTGATTAGGATAGCATGGAATCTGTAAATCACTCTGGGTAGAACTGACCATCTAAACAGCATTTAGCTTTCCAATCTATGAATACCGGTGTCCTTTCAGGTATTTAGGTCTAGTTTATTTATTTTAGAAATGTTTTGCAATTTTCTTTGTACAACTCCTTTTCATCTTTGGTTGATTTATTCCTAGTTATTTGATTCTTTTAGTTTCCATTGTTAATGCAGTCTATTTCTTGATTTCTTCTTCAGTTTGCTCATCACTCATGTATAGAAAAATTATTGATTTTTGTTATGTTGATCTTCTACCCCACCACTTTGTTGAACACATTTCTTATTTTAAGTAGCTTTTCTCAAGAGATTTTCAGTATTTTCCATTTGCAAAAAGGAAAGTTTCACTTATTTCTTTCCAACTAAGATGTATTTTATTTCTATCTCTAGCATAAGTTCTCTGGTTAGAACCTGCAGAACAATGTTCAATATTAAATAATAGTAGTGACAGTCAATATTTTTATCTTGTTCCTGATCTTAGAGAGAAAGCTTTCAGTCTTTCACCATTGAGTATGATGTTACCAGTGAGTTTTACATAAATGCTTGTTATCATATTGAGGAAGTTTCTTTCTATTCCTACTTTTCTGCATGTTTTTATCAGTTAGTGGTGCTAGATGGTATCAAATGTTTTTGCTGCATAACTGAGAGAATATGTGATTTCCCCCTTCATTCTGTTAATGTATTGAATTGCATTAATTGACATTCTTATGTTGAACCACCCTTACATAAATGGGCTAAATCTCACTTACATAAATGGGCTAAATCTCACTTAATTATGATGTGTAATTATTTTATTGTGCTGTTGAATTTGGTTTGCTGTATTTTGTTGAGGACTTTTGCATCTATATTCATATTAGATATTGGTCTGTAACTTTCTTGTGGTATCTTTATCTGGATTTGATATGAGGGCAATATTGGCCTCACAAAATGAGTTAGTGAGTGCTCCCTCCTTTTCAATTTTTTAGGAGTTTGAGTAAGATTAGTGTTAATTTTTCTTGAAATGTTAAGTAAAACTCACCTGTGAAGCCATCTGTTCCTGAAATTATCTTTGCTGAAATTTATTGATTATTGATTCAGGCCCTTTTTTAGTGTTTTTTTTAAGTTCTTCTATTTCTTCTTTAGTTAATATTGGTGATTTGTGTGTTTCTAGGAATTTGTCCATTTCATTTAGTTTAATTTGTTGGTATACAATTATTCATAATATCTTTTCAATTTTTTATATCTGTGGGATCATTAGTCATGTAGCCCTTTTCATTTCTGATATTTGTTACTTGTGTCTTCTTTCTTTTTTTCTTTATAGTCTACAATGGTTCATCGCTTTCATTGATCTTTTCAAAGAACAAACTTTTGGTTTTGTTGACTCCCTCGATTTTTTTATTCCCTATTTCATTTATCTCTACTCTGTTTGTTATTACTGTACTTCTATTTGCTTTTGTTTAGTTTTCTCTCCTTTTTTTAGATCCTCCAGTGTTGAAATTAAGTCTCTGATTTAAGATTTTGTTTCTTTTGTAGAAATGTAGACCTTTAGGGCTATGATTTCCCTCTCAGCCCTGCCTTTGTGACATCCCATAAGTTGCACTTTCATTATATTCTACTCAAATTATTTGCTAATTTCCTTTGTGATTTCTTCTATTACCTGTTGAATGTTTAAAAGTACATTGTACAGGAGACCTCGGTTCAATTCCTGGACCATGCATCACCACCTCCCCCAAAAAAGTACATTGTGTAATTTCCATGTATTTGTGAATTTCCCATTTCTCCCTCTGTTAATGAATTCTAGCTTCATTCCATTGTGGTCAGAGAAGTTGCATTGTATGATTTCAGACTTTTGAAATTTTTGTAGTTGTTTTCTGACCAAATATCTGGTCTATCCTGGAGAATGAGCTGTTTAAAGTCTATTTTATTTGACATTAGTATAGCTACCCCAGCTTTATTTTGGTTACTACTGTTACATATTTTTTTCCAACTTTTCACTTTCAACCTATTTATGTGTTTGCATTTTTTTAACTTTTTAAATTATGTAATATAACACATATACAGCGCTTTTTCAGAGCTGCGGATTTGACTGGGGGCCATATGCATTTACCGATCTGGGAGTGCAGTAAACTGATGTACCTGTGTGCAGAGTTCAAAGGGGGCAGTGTGGAGCAGCACAACTGTATTGTGCAGGGGGAAGATGTAGCCTGAGTATGGATGTAAATGGCTACAGCCTTTATGTACTGGTGACTGCCTGCAGGGAGCAGGGATTGAGAGGTAGGGCTCAGGAGGGGTGGAGTGAGGCTGTGCTTGCACAGGAGAGAGGGGTTGGGCATGGCAGACATTCGTGCTTGGGGGGTGTGTGTAAAACAGATACACGCATGAGGGGTTGGCTGGGCTAGAGTGCTTGGTGCGCAGGGACTGGGAGCGGGTGGCAGGGTTCAGGTGCGTGGGGTATGGGGTGAGTCATGGGTCACAGAGCTGTGTTAGTGAGGGTAGCACATTCAAGGAACGTGGCTTGCCTTACTTCCCATTCCCTGTCTCCTGGTCCGTGCACTCCTAAAGGCTCTGGGCTTCTGTGTTAGGCTGTTTGCACCAGCCAGACGGTCTCCAGTTCTCTGCTTCTCAGTTCCTCAGCTTTTGCAATCAGTTACCACCCTATGAGGTGCAGAAAATTCTCCCAAGTTATTTAAATGCCGCTGTCTCAGTCACCATCCTGTCCCTTCTTAAATTATTCCTTGGAGCAGGGTTGAGCTTGATCTCTCCTGTTCCGCCATCTTCCCAGAACTCCTCAATGTGTTTGAATTTAATGTGAGTTTCTTATGAACAGCAGATGGTTGGATCATGCTTTTGTTAACAGTGCTGCCAATTTCCGCCTTTGACTGGAGAGTTCAAACCATTTACATTTAAAGTAAAGGCTTATATTGCAGGACTTTATTCTATCATTTTGCTATTTTCTCTTTGTAAATCTTATACTTTTTTGACCCTTAATTCTTCTGTTACTGACCACTTTCATATTTATATCATTTTTTTGTATTGTACCATCTGAGTCCCTTCTCATTTATTTTTGCATATATTTTTCAGGTATTTTCTTTGTGGTTGCTATTGGATTAAAATCTATAACCATCATATTTGATTTGATATTAACATAACTTCAATAGTATACACATAAACTGTACTAAACTCCTTTATCCTCACCTTTTTGTGGTACTTGTTACAAATGATGTTTGTACATTGTATTTCTAAAACCATAGATTGATGCCTTTTTATGCACTTTCATTTTAGCACCTGAATGAAGTAAAAAGTAGTTACACACCAAAAGATTCAATTCAATCATACTTACATTTTTAATTACTTATAAGGTCACCTTTACTTGATCTCTTTGTTTCTTTATATCCCCTTGATCCACTGTTGGTTGGCCTTTCTTTTCAGTCTGAGGAACTCCCTTTACGATTGCTTGCAGGGCAGGCCTAGTGGTAATGAATTCCTTCAGCTTTTGTTTATTTGAGAATATTTTAAGCTCTTCTTCATTATTGAAAGAAAGTCTTGCCTGATACAGATTTTTTATTGGAAATTGTTTCTTTTTTTTCATCACTTTAAATATTTTGCACCATAACTTTCTTGCCTTCATGATTTCTTATGAGAATCCAGCACTTAATATTATTGGTATTCCTTTGTATATAACTCATTGCTTTTCTCTTTCGCATTCAGAACTCTCTCCTTGTCATTGGCATTGCAATATTTGATTACTATGTGTTTTGGCATAGTTCTTGTATTAGGGTTCTCTGGAGAAAAAGAATCAACAGGGAACACTCACAAATATAAAATTTATAAAAGTGTCTCACGTGACCACGGGAATGCAGAGTCCAAAATCCACAGGGCTGTGAAGCCAACGATGCCGATGGAGGGTTTGGACAAACTGCATAGGAGAGGCTCACCAGCCGAGACAGGAAGAGCCTGTCTCTTCTGAATCCTTAAAAAGCTCCCCGTGATTAGATTAAGCATCACTCATTGCAGAAGATACTCCCCTTTAACTGATTACAGATGGAATCAGCTGTGGATGCAGCTGACGTGATCATGATTTAATTCTATGAAATGTCCTTATTGCAACAGACAGGCCAGCACTTGCCCAACCAGACAAACAGGTGCCACCACTTGGCCAAGTTGACACATGAACCTGACCATGACAGTTCTCTTGGAGTTTATCCTGTTTGGGGTTTGTTGGGCTTTTTGAATGTGTAGATTCTTGTCTTTCATTAAATTTAGAAATGTTTCTGCCATTATATTGTGAATACTCCATCTCTGCCTCTGGGACTCCCATAATGTGGACATTCGTCTGATTGATGGTGTCCTACAGGTCTCTTAGGCACAAAGTACTCTTACTATTTTTTTCTTTCTGCTCCCCAGCCTGAATCATTTCAATTGCCTTGTCTTCAAGATCACTGATTCCTTCATCTGCTACTTCTATCTTGCTGTTGAAACTTTCTAGGGAATCTTTTATTTCTATTGTGTCTTCAACTTAGTATTTCTATTGGCTTGTTGAGAATCTCAAAGAGACTCCTGTATTGTTCATTCATTGTTTTCCTCATAACTTTTACTTCTTTATCCATATTTTCTCTTATCTCCTTGAGCATACTGAAGATGATATTTTTTTAAAGTATCTCTCTAGTAAGTCCAAAGACTGTTCCTCTTCGTTGATCATTTTGAGATCTTTATCCCTTCCTTAGGAGAGGTGTGCCGGTTTGAATCCATTGTGTACTCCAGAAAAATCATGCCCGTTAGTCTTCATTCCATGTTGCTGGGTGGTATCTTTTTAATTATTTCCATGGAAATGTGACCCAACCAGTTGTGGGTGGTAATTTTTGATTAGATGGTTTCCATGGAGATGTGCCTCCACCCATCCAAGGTGGGGTTGCTTACCAGAGTCCGTTAAGAGGCAATCATTTTGGAAAAAAGCTTTAGAGCCACCAGAACTGACAGAGCCAATAGAACAGCCCCAGAGAAGCTGTTGAAGATTCCTGGAGAGAAGCTAACAGACATTACCATGTGCCTTTCCAGCTGAAGGAGAAACCTTGAATATCATTGACCTTCTTGAATCAAGTTATCATTCCCTGGATGTCTTAATTTGGACATTTCCATAGCCTTTGCCTTAATGTGGGCATTTTCACAGCATTAGAACTGTAAACTTGCAACTTAATAAGTTCCCTTTTTTAAAAGCCATTCTGTTTCTGGTATATTGCATTTCAGCAGCTTGCAAACTAATACAAGGGGCCATCATTTTCTCTTTCTCTGCCTTATAAGCTTTTGTTGCATCCTGTACATTTTAATATTTTAAAGTGTTAACTCTAAGATTTATTTTTTGAGGTCACTGTTCCTTAAGTTTGTGTCTAGCTAGTGATATGACACTGATTTTTTTTTGAATGCTAGGAATTTATCAAAACAAATAAATCAAAGTGAAAAGCACTGTACACTGTTTGCAACTGGCTCTGCTTTCCCTGGTGTTCTCCTTCAGAGCTTAGCCCTTCTATGAAAAAGATTGGCCCAAGGCAAATGTGAAGTAGAGAGTCCTTGAGGTCTTACCTGAGCCAGTATGGAGCCAGGAAACCTGCTTCTTTTCCTGGGCTTGTGTTTTTTACAGCAATAAAGAATACCCCATGTGGTGTGAATGACCCCTTACTCCCTTTGAAATAGACCTCCTCCCTCAACCTAAGTGCTCTCTTGTTTGACTTAATGCAGGTATTCCTTTCTCCCAAGCCATTTTAACTTAACTTGGTCCTCACACTGTCTCAGCTGTCTGCAGTCTGCTTCTCTGCCCTCAGGATAATCTCTGGGAGGAGAAACGGAGACAAGTTCTTTGTCATAGGATTGGTACTGAAATACGTGCACCCTAGTTTGTACACAGGGACTACTCTTCACCATCTGGAACAGAATCAGGGAGTCACAGTAGGAGTCCAAGTTGGCTTTACCCTACATGTGGAGGGAAGTGGAGAGAGCCAGCAAGGTACCAGGAACACTTCTCTGGCTTTTCAAGCTGAATTTACTTGATCCTTCACTTGCTCAGTTAATGCAACACTGTACCTGTTTTCCATAGTTTTGAGGTGGGTTACTGTCCTTAATATTCCTTGTCACCTTTGCCCAAAAGCATGGGAACAATGGCCACCCTCAGAGCGAGCCCCCAGTGATCTGAAGCTAATCAACAGCAGTCAGTGATCAGATCACATACCCCTAGAATTTTGAGGAATAGACCTTCATGTCTCATCCTGGTACCAGCAAGATTCGCCAGGATCCCCAGCAGCAGCAGTCTCCACATCTGCTTGCCACATGGCTGGGGGATAAGGGATTGTAGCTGCCTCTTTTTCCTGCTCCTCACTGGATGCTGCACAGTGTTCCACTAGACTCCAGAGTTTCAACCTGGTTGACTCAGACAGTTCCTACCAGTTCAGTCGTTGTTTTGGTGGCGGGACTGATTTTTGGAGCTTCCTACTCTGCCATCTTCCCATAGTCCTCCTCCCATGTCCATTTTTAAAGCATTATTTCCTGCAGTTTAAAAGATCAATAGATCATGCCCTCTGTCCTCAAGGAATTTATAGCTTAATCAAAGAACTGAGCATGTAGGATGATAGATTATAAACATGCAAGTAGAGAAGTATTGAAATAAAGGAAAGAGCAAAGACTTGGAAAACACAGATGCCTGAGACCCTCTCCCAATCTGGGAGGAAATGAAGAAATCCTCACGGAAAAGATGTCCTATTTTAGGAACAGTAGAAGCTTACTAATTGAAAGTAAGGGGTTTCCAAGCTTGGAGATTTGAAAGAGCTTGCCAAGCTCAAACTGTAGTGAGTAGCTTAGGGCTATTTTGACATGGGATGGATAATATCCAGAGGCTCATACTGGCTTTATCATGAAGAGTGATAGCAGCCAAACTTTGAGCAGATAAGATTTTTTCCATGTGTAGAGATTTCCAAAGCAGAGAATATGCTCGAGGCTTCATCAGAATCACCTGGGAAGATTTTTAAATTACAGATGCCGCCTCCTGCATCTCAGCCTCATTCTCCACGGAAACTGCTAAGCAGACCCACAGTGCTAGTAATTTGCATTCATATATATTTTAAATGATCTTAGTGTGAATGTGGTGCACATCCAGGGTGAGAACCGCTGGATTAGCCCATGGAGCAACAACAGTGGTGATCAAGCATTTGATTGACATTATTTTATGTGAATTTAGGAAAATCATTCTGAAAGTTATGTGGGAAAGCAGCAGGCAACCTGTTATTTGAAGCCTGCAGTTGAGAGATAAGGGACTGTACTAAAGCTTTGTCAAAGGAAAAGAGGGTGGTGCTAAAGACACAGGGAAATTTCAAAAGTGGAAGACATTTGCTAATTGTACATGTTTTATACTGTTACTCTGTCAGCTACTATAAGCATGTGCTTTATAAATACTTGTTTAACCAATTCATTCACTCCCTTCTGACACAGTGACTAAAGTACATATACAGTGGAAAATCTTCCTTTGAAATCTTAGTTTATAATAGTTCAAATAGCAAGAACATTTTGGGTTTTCCTTGTCAGTTTATTTCCTTGATCTTATCATCTGCCAAGAACTAACTTTTGAATGTCTACTGCATACCAAACAATGCTAATAGGTAATAGTATTCATGCATTCCAAAACAGTGTGTTTTAAAATAACCATACATTTCATATGAACGTTTTCATTAAATTTCTCTCCCTACCTGTTTTAGTTTGCTAATGTTGCTAGAAGGCAATATACCAGAAATGGGTTGGCTTTTGTAAAGCGGGTTTGTTAAGTTACAACTTTACAGTTCTAAGGCCATAAAAATGTCCAAACTAAGGCATCCATAAAAAGATACCCTTGACTCAAGAAAGGCTGATGACATCTAAAACACCTCGGCTAGCTGGGAAGGGATGTGGCTGGCATCTGCTGGTCCTTTGGCTTCTGGTTTTCAAACACCTTCCTTAGGGGCATTTTCTTTCTGCATCTCCAGTATCTGTGACTATATTAGCTCTGAGCTTTTTCCAAAATGGTTTCCTCTTAAAGGTCTCCAGTAAGCAGCTTAATACCCACCTTGAATGGGTAGGTCACATCTCCATGGAAAGTACATAATAAAAAGGTCCCACCCTAAACAGTAGGTCTGCCCTCACAAAGAACTTGGCTTTTCTGGGGAAAATAACTGTTTCAAAACAGCACATCACCATCATTGCCAGAGTTTCAGAAAGGCATTTATAAAGTGGTATAATCTTTCTGGAGGACAATTTTTTAAATTCATTTTTAAATTTTTGTTAAAAATATAACAACAGACACAAACATTGTTAACATATGATCATTCTGTTCTACATATATAATCAGTAATTCACAATATCATCACATAGGTGTATATTCATCATCATGATCATTTCTTAGAACATTTGCATCAATTCAGAAAAAGAAATAAAAAGAAAACAGAAAAAAAATTCATACATACCATACCCCTTACCCCTCCCTTTCATTGATTACTAGCTTTTCAATCTATTCAATTTATTTTAACATTTGTTCACCCTATTATTTATTTTTATGCCATATGTTTTACTTGTCTGTTGATAAGGTAGATAAAAGGAGCATCAGACACAAGGTTTTCACAATCATACAGTCACATTATGAAAGCTATATCATTATACAATCATCTCCAACAGACATGGCTACTGGAACACAGCTCCACATTTTCATGCAGCTCCCTCCAGCCTCTCCATTACATCTTGACTAACAAGGTGATATCTATTTAATGCCTAAGAATAACCTCCAGGATAACCTCTACACTCTGTTTGGAATCTCTCAGCCATTGACACTTTATTTTGTCTCATTTGGCTCTTCCCCCTTTTGGTCAAGAAGATTTTCTCAATCCCTTGATACTAAGTCCCAGCTCATTCTAAGATTTCTGTCCTACGTTGCCAGGAAGGTCCACACCACTGGGAGTCATGTCCCACGTAAACAGGGGGAGGGCGGTGAGTTTGCTTGTTGTGTTGGCTGGAGAGAGAGGCCACATCTGAACAACAACAGGTTCTCTGGGGGTGACTCTTAGGCCTAATTTTTAGTAGGCTTGACCAGTCCTTTGTGAGGTTAAGTTTCATATGAACAAACCCCAAGGTTGAGGACTCAGCCTAATGCTTTGGTTGTTCCCGCTGCTTGTGAGAATATCAAGAATTCTCCACTTGGGGAAGTTG